>NDGN011333050.1:0-14631 GCA_002564285.1 Tympanoctomys barrerae | reverse complement strand
GTCCCTGTGCTTTGCCAAGCTTGTTCCAAGTAGGTGCTTTAGACCACTGAGCCATCTCACCATACGCTTTTGTTCTTTAAACTCTTCTAGTTCTTTATAAATATGATACATTTTTGTGTACTATAGTTACCCTACTGTGCTGTGGAATACTAGAATTTATTCCTATGTATAATAAGCATTTATTATACTCAAAGACAAGTAGCTATAATCCTGGCATTCGGCTGACACAGGAGGACTACAGGTCAGTGACTTAGCAAAATGCTCTCTTAAAATAAGAAATGAAAAAGAAATGGGCTCAGTGCAAAAGCTCTGAGTTTAACCCCCATAAAAAGCAAACTAAAATGTACATTCACGTGACAATGTTGAGTTAATTCAGGTAATTTCTATTCCATGAAAGATGTTCCCATTAATGTAGGCACATATTCAAAGTGATTGAGGCAAGGAGACATTTTTAAAGGTGAAATAAGCTATATTATATTATTTTTAAATAATTATCCTTGGCTACAAGGACTAACAAGAGAGGTGGCACCAGTCCAAGGTCGACTTCACAGTTGCTGGACAGATGTCCTTGCAAAGTGTGCTTTGTGTAAGCATGCAGTGGCCTTTGCGCAAGGTTGTGCTTCTGGCAGAGTCTTCTGTGAACAGTTCTTGTTATCAGTCACACAGGAGTAAGAACCCTGCCTTTAGAGAATCCCAGCTTCATGTATTGTTTTGGTTAGGGCTTAACAAAAGGGATTCCACTTGGATTCTGACAGTTTTCACAATATAAAAAAGAGAGCCAGTGAGATAGCTTAGCAGACTAAGCATTTGCTTAGTCAGTCCCCAGCACTACATGCTATGCTGGCCCCGCCCTGGGTGTGCTGAGCCAGAGACCAAGTCCAGGCATGGTGGCACACGCCTGTGATCCCAGCACTGGGGAGGCTCGAAACAGAAGTGTCTGAACTTCACAGTGCGACCCTGTACCAAATACATTAAAAGAAAAGAACAATATAAAAAAGAACTGCAAGTTGTGTGAGCATGTTGGTAAAATAGAATTGCCTCTCACTTGTCCCCACCTTAACAAGGGACCCCAGGAAAGAGTGAAACAACTTAAAGACAGCACAAGAGAGAGGAAAGCAAGGCATCCTGCCTCTTGCATACTGTCCCCTGCCCAGACCAAGTCAGAGCCTAGAATGTCTTCTCTTTATAGGGAAAAGGTAAACTGAAGATTGCCAATAGTCCTCAGACCCGCACAGCTTAAAGAGTTCCCCCAGAATTCATGACCTGCCACAGTGTTGTGGGATGTAAGAGACCAATGAGACCAAATAGGAAACAGCTGAGCCTTGGAAAAGGCCACGTTCTGGCTCTTACACATTTGGTCAAGGGAATTGGTCTTTGGCATAGTATTTTTGGCCGAGCAGAAGGAGAACAAAGGCAATTTGTCAAGCTGTGATAATTTTGTATCTGTGGCCATGTTCACACATAATAGGATGTTATGGGAACAGGAGGTTATAAAAATTCACTTACAGGGACAAAAGTGACTGCTTCATTACCCCCTTTGATGCTTTCTATAAAGGAGTTTTAATAAAGAGCATCATTTACCACGTTATGGGAAGTTGGCTCCCTGCTGGCAAAGGAAGAACTAAAACCAAGAGGAAAAGAGACTTATACGGTCATTGTGTCCTCGTGCAGATCCCCAAGTTTTGGCTGTGCGTAGACCGGTCCGCTTCCAGAGTGACCAGCACAGGACTGTTTTCTAAAGCTTTGGCTGTGCAGAGCAGAGCTGTTGTTTCCGGTGGTGGCCCACCCTCATCAGGATCAGCTGATTGGGATCCTGCTGGCTGATGCGCCTTTGGCTTTTGCCTATTATAGTAAATTTAATGCACAGTTTTTCATAACTATAACAGCAGTAGGGGTAGACAGCATTATAGAATGCAGCCCATCTTGTATGGACCCCAGAGTTGTTGGATTTTATTTTTTGATTCAAAGTCCCCAAGTTTCAATAAGTGTACTGGGTCTCAGGCTTATGGAAATATTTTTATGACTAGTCGTGGATATCGTGGCTAGTTCCAAAACCTGTATTTGTCTCCTTAGGGTCAGTTTTTTTGTTTTGTTTTGCTTTTTTTCATTTTACTGAGATCACCGTCAATTTTCTCATTGAAGGTGGCCAGCCAATCAGGCTTTTGTAAGCGGACCCAGTTTGTTCTCTGGAGGTACACACCAGGCACGGAGAAAAGCCATGGCCTTGATCCCATCTCAAGTGTGTTTCATGACAATCTTTCTTCAGCAGCTGTGTGATATCCAGTTCATGCGTTCTGCCTTTCCTGAGCTTTGGGATCAGTAGGCCTTACATAATATTTATTTTATTTTTAATATCTGTGTGGGCTCCTGAATTGTCTCAGCCTTTTTGTCCGGGTAGGGAAGGCTTTAACACACCTAAGAAAGCTACAGACTAACACCAGCATGAATCAATAGCTTCCCACCCAGAGTAGCTCAGTGAAGGCCACAAGCAAGTTTTCACACAGGGTAGTACTCATATCTTGGATGTCCAGGGGCCTTCTGGGCCCTTGTTTTGCACACAGGTTAGGTACTGTTCACGAACAGCACAAGTGATGACAGTGAGCTGTGGCACATCCAAGTGATGACTGAGTAACATCTCCAGTGCCATTTTGTCCATATGAGACAACAGAATTGCCTCACTAAACTAGAGGCCATCATTTCAGGGATAGCCAGTCGCCCATCAGAGAATTCCTGCCATCCACCCTTGATATAAACCCCAGACTCCTGGGTGAACCGTGTCTTTCTATTTGAAAAATAGTTTGGGGTCTCCAGAAATGGAGTCTCTGGGGTGAGCATCAGGGCCAAGACCCCTCTTTGGGGTTTTGGGGCTGTCATAGCAGCCCATTTGTGGTTTTGGTTGTTTATTTGTTTGTTTGGTCTGCCTTTTGGTTCTTGGGCCTTTATCATATCACTCTGTTGATGTCCCAAGTCAACTTGTTACCTTCCTGTGTTGGTAGAACAGAGGCGACAAGTCTCCTAAAACATGGAGGCCATCCTAGGGCTAACTCCCTTTTTGTTGTTGTTGTTGTTGTTGCAGAACTAGGGATTGAACTCAGGTCCTTGTGCTTGCCAGGGAGGCTAACTCCTTTTTAATACTTTTTCTCATTTGCTATAAACCTACAACAAACTCAGCTACAGCTGCTTGGATTTTAAAGTGTCCTTTTCTCCCCTCAGATTGTTACTTTGTAATTTTGTCTCACTACCAATAGACCTGTGTATCCTTGAGCCAATATTCTTAGCATCAACCAACAGTGAACAGAGAAAAGAGCAAGTTAACCCTGAAATTGCTATAACAGAATTTGTAATGTACAAGAAATGTTTTAAGTAAAGCAAAAACATCAACTCAAATTGGAACCAAAAGTACATTTACCAATTAGCCAACATTTGTAATTCGATTCCTCCTGTGAAACCATTTAGCTCCACAGGCCTTTGGCCACTAGGCTTCAGGCAGACGCTGTTCCAGCTTTCAGCTACTTGCAGATAGTGCCAGGCTGGTGACACCTAGCAAGAGTGGCCTCAGTGTCCCGAAGCTCAGAGGAGACCCCAGGCACTGTCCCGCTCCATGCTCACTTTGAAATGAAAAGATGACTTCCGCCTTGTCGCTCCAGTCTCCTCAGGTGCAGCTGGGCCTGATCTCTTGGCCTTGTGTCTTCATCCAAGTGCAGCCATCAGATGGCTACACAGGCACTTTTGTGGTTGTAGTCCCCCCATCTGTGCTGCTTGCTCTCATCACCCCACTTTACAGGGTGCGTGTTTAAGCCTGCCTGTGGCACCCCAGCCCTATATCCCAGCACCCTAAAGCTAAGCAGCTTTTTCATGTCTTTGCCCATTACATCACAAATCATTTTTCAATTACTTTTGCTTTCAAACCGATTAAATCACCTCCCTCCCCAGTCCCCAGCTGGGCCTAGGCAACCTGGGACTCATGCACTTTACTTTGCTCACTCACACACAAATATTTCATGCATACCCTTCAGGCTCATACACTTTATTGGCTCAGCTGTTAGATCCAAAATGGCTGAGCAAAGGTCAAAGGACATATTCCAGCTTTTATACATTTGGTCAAGGGGACTGGTTTTGGGCATGGAACTTACAGGCAGGAAGAAGGAGAACAAAGGTACTGAAGCTGGGATAATTTTGTATCTTGTTGGCCATGTTCTCACATAATGGAAAGCATCCTGCCCCCATAACAGTGGGAATAGGAAGTTGCAGAATTTCACTTATGGAGACTACAGCTTCAAGAGCAGAACCAGTCATGCACCCAAGAACTTTCATGTCCCAAGTTGCTACGGCTTGGATCCTTTTGAAACTGAAACCACCTCTAGAGTGTATTCTGCTCCATTTTTGAGTCTCTGCTGTCAGTCCATCATGTTTGTGAGTAGCTGTAGCACCTCAACCTTGGTTGCTCTCAGCTTAAGCCCAACAGAAAGGCCTAGAACCCAGCTTCTAAACCCACACTATGCTTTACCCCTAAGAACAAGAAAATGTATAAAGTGGAAGATCTCTATCTACACTTGGACTTATAACCTGTCAGGCAGCTGCCCTGCCCTTCTTCTCAAAATAAGCCTACTGTACAAGCAGCTAGCCTACAACACCCTCACATACCCTCCCATGACCTAACAGACATCAAGACGGAGACCTTCCCCCTTGCTGAATTTGCTGTACAGTTGGCCAGCCAGCCTGCAGTGCTTGAACATGCCAGAGTCCAGCCCAATGGCCGACCAAATGGCAGCTTGCCCACCAAAAAGCCTGCTATCAGCTAGCTGCCAGCTCACCATCCCTGCCAACCCCCATCCTGGCCAAACAGTGGGCCAGGTGACAGCCAGCCACCAGAAAACCTGAGCAGGCTCACTGCGGCTGCAGATATCTTCACTCTAGGCCCTCAATTTATCTGGGAACATCTCTGGCAAATATCATTACTGAAGAAGCTGAGAAGGAGTGACTCTACTGTGTCTATACAGAATCAAAGCTAATATACAATATCCAACTGAAACCAAGCATCATCCATAAGAAAAGTCTCCCTATCTGAAAACAATATATAAAATTAAAAAAAAAATGCCTGTGATACTAGATGTATAGATATCAACATAGGAATAAGAAAGAAAGAAAGGAAAGAAAGAAAGAAAGAAAGAAAGAAAGAAAGAAAGAAGAAAAAAGAAAAGAAAGAAGTTAAAACAAAAGAGCAGATTTTTAAAAATGTTCCTGGGAATGAACAAGAACACAGGCATTCTCTAGTAGCAGACTTTAATAAAGGAAATTTACAAAATGCCAGAAAGCAAAATTATATTAAAGAAGCAGAATGAAAGTATAAGAAAATACAAGCTATTCAGTGCAATCAGAGAAATAATTCATGATCTAAATGAGAAATTCAACAAAGAGTTCATAAAAAAGAATCAAACAAAAATTGTGCAGCTAAAGAATTCAATGAATAGAATCAAAAAGGCAATTCAGAGCTGCAGAAGGAGATTAAATGAAGCAGAGAAAAGGATTTCTAGAACTTAAAGGTAGCTTCTTTGAATTAACCCAGACCAAAATGAGAAAATAATAAGAATAATAAAAGCTCATGGGACCTATTGGGACATCAGATAAGCAAATAATTTGAAGGTTCCAAAGGGAGAAGACATGGAGAAAGGTACAGAAAGTGTTTTTAAAGAAATTATACCTGAAAACTGTCCTAAGTCTTGAGAGAACTATGGACGTCCAGATTCATGAAATTTAGAGAACCCCAATTTAGATTCCACCCAAAGCGATCCTCTATGAGACACATTATCAGGCAGTCAAAAGCCAACAAGAGGGCCAGCTGGATAGCCCAGCAGATTAAAGTGCCTGCAAGCAGACATATGGGCCAGGGATTTGATCCCCAGGCCTGCCATGCCGGCCCCACCCCCAGGGCACGCTGAAAGGGCAGTTGAGACTGGGCGCGGTGGCGTGCGCCTGTAATCCCAGCTCTTAGGAGGCTGTAAACAGGCAGATCACTACAAGTCCGATCTAGTACTGAGACCCTGAACACCCTGTAGACCCTTCCCTAAAAATATAAAAATAGCCAACAAGAATTCTAAAACAGGGCCTGGGAGATGGCTCAGTATCATAAGCACTTTCCTGGCAAGCGCGAGGGCCTGCGTTCAAGCCCCAGTTCTACCAAAAAATAAAATAAAATAAAAAGCTAAAACAGCAAGAGAGTAACACCAAGTCACATATAAAGGAATCTTTATTAAACTAGCAGCAGATTTCTCAGTAGAAACCTTGCAAGATAAGAGAGGGTGCTTAATATGCTGAAAGAAAAAGAAAGTTTCTGGATAAACTTCAAAAATAAAGGAAAAGTAAAATTCTTTTTCAGACAAGCAAAAAAAGAAGTTATCACTATAAGACTATTGTTACAGGAAACATCTAAGAGAGTCCTATATCCAGAAATGAAAGGGAGCTATCTACCAGAGTAAAAACATAGTATAAAAGTATAAAATTCATTGGTAGTACACTTATACAAATGAGAAAAAAATGAATCAAACTTTCTTACTGTAGAATACCACCAATCCAAAGATTAACAATAAGAGAGGAAGAAAGAACAAAGGATATATAAATCAACCAGAAAAATCAAATGACAGAACTTAAGTACCTAGCTATTAATAACCTTGAATATAAATGGATTTGATTCCCTAATTAGAAAATATGAGCTTACATACTGGATTTTTTTTTTAAGACTCA
Source organism: Tympanoctomys barrerae (assembly GCA_002564285.1). Classification (NCBI taxonomy): domain Eukaryota; kingdom Metazoa; phylum Chordata; class Mammalia; order Rodentia; family Octodontidae; genus Tympanoctomys; species Tympanoctomys barrerae. The sequence goes on along the minus strand of NDGN011333050.1, from coordinate 7,890 downwards.
AATATATACCACCTATAAGACCCATCTCAGCACTAAAGGTATACAGATTGAAAGTTAAAGTATAGAAAAGGATATTCCATTGCAAACAAAGACAATATTAAATAAGAGTAAGGGTTGGGAAGATAGCTCAGCAGCATAAGCGCCTGCCTGGGAAGCACCAAGTCCTGAGTTTCATCCTCAGTACAAGAAAAAAAAAAGGGATGAGCTATCCTTACATCAGATAAAAACAGACTTTAGATCAAAAACTATTAAAAGAGAGGTAGAGGTCCTCATGTAATAATGAAGGGATTAGCCAAGATGATATAACAATCATACATATATATTTACCTAACACCAGACCACCCAAATATATAAAGTAAATATTATTAGAGTTCAGGGAACACATAGTCCCCAATGCGGTAATGTTTTAGGACTTCAGACCCCCACTTCCATCAGAGGACAGATCGTCCAAACATAAAATCAACCAAAAAATCATATTTCTGCTGATACTAAGTAGACCTAATGCTTCGTGTTTGCAAACCATTTCATCCAACAGCTACAGAAATACACATTTTTTTTAATCAGTACATGGGATAGTCTCGAAGACAGATTATGTGTTATAACACAAAACAAGTCTCAACAAATTTTAAAAATTGAATCATATCTTATTTTTTCCCTGGACACGTGGAATAAAATTAGAAATCAACAACATGAAGAACAATGGAAATCATACCTGTACAGAACTTGAAATTTAACATGTTCTCCTGGATGACTGATGCATCAATCAAGAAATCATGAGGGAAATTCAAAAATGTCATGAGACAAATGAAAATAGCAGCGTAGCACACCAAAATTTATGGAATATGGCAAAACAGTACTAAGAAGTTTATAGCAACAAATATCTACATTAAAAAAAATCAAATATACAACCCAATACTGGAGCTCTAGAAACTAGAAAAGCAGAAACAAACCAAATCTAAATTTAGATCAATTTTATGCCTTTATCTTATAATCTGAGCAACTACTTTAAAGATAACAATACTCAATATTTTAACTATTATTAATGTATTGTTTTGAAATTCTGTATTATTTTTCTCTTTAAAACCAAAAAATTTTAAATAAGTGCAAAAATACAGTATGCTCAAAAATTCTTTGTTGTATAAATAAAACCTGATCTTTTTCTTCTTACTGCTATTCATTTCTTGAGAAATTATTGCAATATATAATTTAAACTATGCCTTACTATTAGTTGAAACAGAATTCTATGTCAGTGAGTCATTGTGCAAGCTCAAGACCACCAGAAGGCTGCCTGGTATCTTAGGATGACAAATGTTTGATTTAAGGTTCCACGAGCTATTGTACTTAGGTGTCCAGAACATTTAGTCAAATTAATCACATGGGATAGCATGATGTTTATACACCCCATGGTCTGAAGTTAAATTCCAACTCTTGACTGGTCTGTTTTCTTTTAAATATGCGGATTTCTGTTTATTAGTGGTAATTATCAGTCTGGTTTTTTGTTCTTCCTCAATAGGATATTGAAGAGACAATGAACACTGCTTTAAATGAACTCCGAGAACTGGAGAGGCAGAGTACGGCGAAGCACGCACCCGATGTGGTTCTGGATACCTTGGAACAAGTGAAAAACTCTCCTACGCCAGCCACCTCGACAGAATCTCTCAGCCCTTTGCACAGCGTAGCCCTCAGGAGCTCTGAGCCTCAGATCCGGCGCAGCACTAGCTCCTCCAGTGACACAATGAGTACTTTTAAGCCTATGGTGGCACCCAGGATGGGCGTGCAGCTGAAGCCCCCCGCCCTTAGGCCAAAACCTGCTGTTCTTCCAAAAACAAACCCTACTGTAGGACCTGCCCCACCTTCCCAGGGTGCAGCAGACAAATCTTGCACGATGTAAATACCAGCTGAGCAAGGTCATAAGGGGAAGTGATTTGAAAAAAGAAAATGGACTAGTGACAAAAGTCAATGATCCATAACTTTCCTTAGTTTTGTGCTTATAACTGGAGATCTTCTGGCTTTTCTATGTTGTCGAATGTAATGTCTCAGACTAGCTAAATTAACACGGGCATTTGTATTTTGTAATTTTTCTAAGTAACTGGACATACGTCATTTTAAAGACAATAGAAACACTTAGACTTACTTGAAAATCCAATGCTGCACCACTTGTAATGAAGGCAACACTGCTCCCATTTCGCACAGTGCTTCAGATTTAGCATAGCCCAGATGAGTCAGAAATGTCTTTGATTGAAAAGCAGTAGGATCTGCTTTCCATGTCTTACTGGAGTGTAACCAGTGTTAGAGGGGCACTTGGGGTCATCAAAAGGTGATCAGGGCATTATTGGTAATGACTGTAGGCAATGCTGATTCCATCCAGAGTGGGAGTCCAGCTTCAGCTAAAGACTTGCATTTACCAAAGTAGGACATTCATCCCATGAACTGAGTGGACAGAGCGATCGCCTCTTCTGTAGCAGTCACCCCTGGGGCCAGGTTAGAACCCTGGTGTTGCTTAAGTTGAACTAACAAGAGAAAGATATCATCTCCAAAGCTACTCCATGCACTACCATAATCAGGCCCTGGAGGATTACAAGCCCACCCTCTGCATTTCTGAAGCACTAGGACAGTCTGAAGACTTTCTGGGGCCGTGAATACAGTTCAGTGGCACAGTGCCTGCCTGGCAAATGCAAGGTCCTGTGTTCGATTCCCAGTACAAACAAACAAAAAAACTTTCCTGTTACACCACAAACTTCTGCAAAGATCTGTTGTTCTAGAAAATACTTCCATCTCCCAGAAATCCCTATTTTCCTCTGTGGAAAATGAATGAAACCTTGATCCAGTCAGCATTCTCTGACTAAATTACCATGGTTCCCTTAAATGTACCACAAAGGTCTGATGATCCTAATTTTGAAATCTTACTTCCCCACTCCATTTCTCCTTTTGTGCCAACCCTCAACTGGCTATGGTACTTGAGTGAAAGCCATAATGGACCATCGTAGGAAGATTACCTCAGGGGCCCTTCCAATTCGTACTTTGGAACCATGACTGTTCCTTGATTGTTTCACTTTGTGGCCTGTGGTATCTATATGACTTACATAGGCAGTCAAGCTCAGTTAGAGAGCCTCTTTCTGTGTTATCCATGCACATAGACAATTATTCTTTAGCTGATACTTTTGCTGTGTTTCTTTGCTATCTTAAAAAGTTTTTGTTTTATTAGGGGGGCTTGGTGGTGCTGGGGATTCTAGGCACACACCCCACCACTGAGCTATTCCCCTGGTCCCACAAAATTATTTTGAATGCATTTGCTTTTAGTAAGGTACAAATAACCACTGTCCTGCCAGTGGCAGTCAGTAACATCTGTAGACCTATACCCTTTTTATCTATGTTACCATTGAACTTATGAATGAAGGAATACGGATTTCTCAAAGCAAACTCCCTTGGACCACTGTTGGATCTGTCTGTATTTAGTTCTAAGCTGGAAGCCAACTACAGGCCCCCTTAGAATTGCACAGTATGGACTTTGCTCCATCAGCCCCTTGGTGCGTGCATCATGCTGAAACAGATTAAGAGCTGTACTGAAAGCAAAATCATGACTTTTATCTTTACCTCGGTTTTCCAGCCTAACTGTTCTATTGCCAAATAGGGTTAAATTAATGAACTATGACCTTCCAAAGTCACCCTTGCTTGCCAGTGGCCCAATTTCAGATGTGGACTGAATGGTGGTGTTGCCCCACCCCTTTCTAGCCACACACACACCCATGTATTTCTAGACATGGTAAAATTTTAAACTTCATTTTCAGAACTGTTCTTTTTGGCCGTTTTTAAGAAGAGGCCCAACTCAGCATCTGCTCAACACCTGATCCTTTCTTTTGAGTTCAGGGGTCATTTTGACCTTTAGACACCAGGGAGACCCAGCAGGACTGAGTTTTGAGTTAGCAGTAACCCTCATAAATTGTCCTACCCAAATTCTCCAAGAAGATTAAATTTTCCTAATCCCCAGTTCTTTAAAATAATAAGAGTTCTTAAAACCTTTTATCTTCTTTGATGGAAAAGTTAGATGTTCACAGAGGCCAGGGGAAAGGCAGAGGTGTTTCGAATCTATTTTTAAATGCTCTTTACAAGCTTTCACTTTCCCTCTTCAGGTCTTACTGCTGCAAACTGTTTCTTCAGATAGCTCCCTAGTAATCCTCCCCGGGGTGTCCTCATTTTTGGTGTTCCCGCCTGTTATAGATCACTGATTGCCTTTCTAGCCCCCCAGAAAACCTTGGATGAGGGAGTTCACTGCTGCCGCCCCTCAGAAGCTCCACCTTCTTTCAGGAAATGGCTGCTAATATTCTCCCTCCTTCCCTTACCCTCCTGTCCATTTTTTCACTCCTATTTGTGTTCCAAATTTTACCCCCTCATCCCCAAGTGAAGGGTATGACCTCTGATTAAGGACTCAGCAAGGACTTGCCTATCCTTATTTAGTAAAAAATATTCAGATTCCTGGGCTAAGACTAGGTAGCCTCCTCGTGAAGGATCCAAGGGAACCTCCGTGAAGAGCGGCAGCAGCTGAGGAGGTTCACCTATCACACGGCCTTCTTTGGGGCCACAAGTGCAGCACTGGAGGACACGCAGAACAAGGAGAAAACAAGGAGTCTTGGAATGTTACATCCTCGTTTCAAGGATCTTCACAGTTTTCATGTGCAGTTTGAGGAGAATGTCAGTGCGAGGATGGGTAAATTATGATTCTACAAAGATTGTCTGACTTCACCTACACAAGAATCCATACTCAGAGCTGATGTCATTGTGTGTTCATGTCCCATAGAACTCACCAAAGTAGTTTTATCCAGCAGCCTTTTGGCATGGGTTGGGGCTTTGGAGGGTGGGTTGTGAGGATAGAAAAGACAAGTACCTAGTTTACATTTTCTGATGAATGTTCTAAAAACTATTTCAGTCTGTTAAGTGAACTTTGTAGAGCTCCACAATCTTGTTCACGTTCAACGTCACCACCATTGTTCAGCAGTTTTATGTCTTCGCACAAAGTAATCTGCATTCAGTACCCCTTGGCCCATGTGTAACATACACTGCAGCAGGGTCCCACTTAATCTACCATTGTGGTGATAGCCATGGTATAAGGCTCCCAGAACCAAGTGACATCCTTTAATAGCTTTCTATCAGTGTACTTTAGCCATTCCCAAAATGTGTTTACAACTTACTTAAAATTAAAAAGGGGATGGATTGGTAGTGGTACCCTTAGCATTTAGAAATAGTATCTCTCAAGTCAACAAGTGAAGAAACTATAATCTGTCAGTTTTTATGCCTCTGAAATCCAAAATTAGGTGATTTCTGGATCTGTAAAGGGGGTTGGAAGACTAAATCTGCGTCAGTACCCGTCGTCTCCTGACCACAGCTGTTAGAGGCCAGGAACGCAGGAAGCGCGTGTGGGACTCAGTCTGGCTTTCAGTTGTCCACCGCAGGTACCCTGGGACACAGGGCAGCTTAGAACTGAAGGCTCTGCCCACGTGCAGAGCCCCGCTCCAGACCACCCTTGAGCCAGGACCTCGGCCTCCAGCTGGCCTGGAGCACCAGGCTTTGTTCAGGGTGACTTGGCAACAGATGGGTAAATTAGCTGGAATGTGAGCTTTCACTTATCCTAGCATACTTTCATTAAAGACAAAAATAGTCTACATGGTATAATCCAGATGGACACCTGTATCTTTAAATTACGTAGGGAATTTTGTATGTTTAAATAATTGTACTGGGTTCCATAATGCTTACCTTAGAAACTGTTTAGTAAAAGAAAAATATATAAACTGCATTTGTGAATGCCCCGTTAGAGCATTCATGCAAGTTCAATGTGTAGTGTGATGGTTATTATAGATATTTAAAGTATAGTAAGTGGCTGTGTAACAGGGAAGACTGTTACCTGCGTACCTAAGGTAACTCCTGCCCACGTAATGAAATCAGTATTGTCCTTTCCTGTCAGTTCGATTATTTGCAGTACTGGTGGCTTCCTGCTTGTGACTGTTAGCTCATTGTGTCAATGTACATCTTTAGAATGTACATGTGAAAGTGCCTTTCTATTTTAGAGGAGTGTAGCCTTGCTCTTGTCCTGGTGGCCCGTTCTGTGCCCCCTTCCTCCTCCCCTCTTGCTGCCCACCTAAGCGTTTGGAAACCTCCTTCACTCTCTCCCCGCATCTTCTCCATCCCCCGTTCTGTGCCTCCTGCTCAGTCATGTCTGTCTCATGTCACTGTTCATCATCAGGCTGTTTCGTTGTCCTTGTAGACGTGGTTGTGCCTTTCTCACCCAGCAGTGTGTTTCCCGAGCCCTCGCACCCCACCATGTAGGCCCCGCTCACTGCTGCTGCCTGCCCTCAGTCTCCCCCACGCGCTGTTCTGCCTCTTATCATTCCATTCCCTCCTGTCTGAGGTGGAAACAACAGGGACTGCTTTTCCAGTTCTGGAAGAAAAACATGTTTTGTTATTCTGTTGTGACAATGCACTTTTCTGTATAGTACTGTACATTTTGGCATGTACCATTACAGGCTTCAGTATACAAGTCGGGTTTGTTCTTCACGGTGTATCTTTGTAATAAATAAGATAGTTCTGGCCACCTTTGTCTGCTTATGATGTGTGTTATTCTCTGGGAGCTTTATTCCTTTCCTTTCCTTTTTTTTTTTCCTCATCAATATTTTCCCCCCAGAAAGATGGGTCTCATTAAATAATGAAAATTTACACTTCTTATTCAAATGTTATTTGTCTCACTTTCATTTTTGTTCAAGCCTCTGGAAGTGAGGCATTGTGCATAGACTTTGAGAAGCTGTGGCTTTTCTGAGTCACAATGTGGACAGTCCTGTGAAGCAAAGAAAAGGCTCTGACACACCAGGTTGACATCTTTCCTTTTAGGGGGACTTGTTGGCATAATAAAACTTTGATCCCTTCTTTTATTTGAATGAACTGAAATATAAACTTTAGGCAATTACTCAGTTTAGAATCCCCCCAATATGTTTTTTGTTTAAACACAAAAGCTAACTCTTGAAGTCAAGCAATATATAACAGTTCCATAAAACTCTGTATCAGTCATGTGCCAGATTGAATATTGTTTAAGAGATGTAGAGTTTAGCGAGACCTGGTGGTGCACACCTGGAATGCCAGCACTCAGGAGGCTGAGACCGGAGGATCACTCAAAGTTCAAGAACGCCCAGGCTATACAGTGAGTTATATACATAGCAAGACTGTATCTCCAAAAGTAAAGCCAGAGAGAAATGTGGAGTTTAAAAACTGGCATATAAGTGAAAATTAACTCAATGGAAGTATAACATACAGGAAAGCGCACAAATCATTGGTGCATACTTTTCACAAAGCAATACACCAAGGTTGGGGGTGTGGCCTGGTGGTACAGTACAAGCTTAGCATCCACAAGGCCAGAGTTCAGTACCCAGCACCCTCCTGGAAGAAGCCCCTGGTATATAGCCCACCCAGGTGGAGATATTATCAGATCCCAAAACTACTGTGCTCTGCCTTTCCAAAGTTAATCAGTATCGAAAACTCACACTAGGGTTTGGCTTTGAGTGACAGCTGAACTGTATATAAGTGAGCTCACACAGGAATAATTCTTGTGTCTGACTCCATTGGTTGAAATTTGTATTTGGCTTGAGGATATAGCTCAGTGGTGAAGTGCTTGCCAAGCAAGACAAGAGCTGGGGTAGGAGATGAGAGACATCATTTTTAAACTAGTGGTTTTCCCATTTTTATTGACTATGAAGAATTAATTCTATCACAGGAATATGAAATCCACATGTCAAAGGAACTTTTTCCAAAACATGATGGAAGGATTCTGAACTAAACCATCAACTGAAAGTCCTACCTTAAGACATGTTGGTTACTACTACTAAAAAAAAAAAAAAAAAAAAAAAAAAA
>NDGN011333047.1:0-18510 GCA_002564285.1 Tympanoctomys barrerae | reverse complement strand
AAAAAAAAATCAACCTGGAACCAGTACATGAAGAATTTGTCTTTTTATTTATAAGCATTTCCTTTTGGGTCATATTTGTGGCCATTTGCAGAAATTAGTAGGCAAAATGAGGCAAAGCAAGTTGATTATAAAAAACATTGGAACTGTGCACCTTAAATAAAGCTCACAGTCACTTGGGAACTGTTAAAGTGTCTCTATCCCTACTCACAACACAACAGTACAGCTTGGGCTGGTTAATGTTTTACAACTTCAGACAGTATTTTCTCGAAGGTCTGTACAGCATCTAAAAACGTATAACTGAGTGCCACACTGCCATGCTCTGCCAGGACTGTCAGGATTTAACAAGGATCATTTGAGCTGGCAAAGGAATATTTTTCCTTCTTTCCTTTCCCTTTTTGTACTTTAGATTGCTTACATAAACTTGCAAGTCAATTGTTAGCCATATTAAAAAACAGAATACATGTTCCGTGACATTGCTTTGAAAAGGCTCCAGTATGAACATACTGTCTTAAAAAATCTCCTCTGGGCTGCCTACCATAAAACATGATTGGCTTCCAGAAACAATTCTAGAACCACATAAAAATTTGTTTAAGACAAAATTTTAAAAAGCATTATAATGCACACCACCTTCAGGGAGGACTTTATCTTTCTTTGTGAATACAGCAATTAAGACTGAGATTAGAAGACAGAATTTCTGGACTACTCTATGATTCAAGTAAATGGTTTCTAAAACTTAAAATCAGAATGATATGCCAGAAACCTGTGCCCTATTCCTGATTCTGCTACTAAAATCAGATATGCGACTTTAGGAATCATATTACTCTGTTCATATATTCAAAACATTCAGCATAATTCCTCTAATAACTAGTAGAGAATATATGTCTCTTCTGAAAATTTGCATTTGATGAACTTAAAATTCTTCTGGTGATACATTATTGTTAAACTATTATACTTCAACAGTATTGGTAAAGAAAACATAGACTTGCAGGTTTTCCAAGCATATATTCTTAAATCATGATAGATGGGATAAAGTGAGTGTCACGTTCAGAATGGCTACTTCTGATCTGTACCAAAAGAGCTCTCGCTGCACCATGTGAACAAACTTGGCCTTTTAAATAAAACCCACTTTTCTCCAGTGTAGCAGAAGGCTGATTCATACAAAAGAATAAAATAAACAAAAAAAGACTCAGCAAACTTAAGAGCCATATCACCACTGTAAAGCCAAATTAGAATCCCAGAAAACACTTCGAAATTCTCTTCTATCATTTTCATATGCTTATGAAGCAAATCAGATTTGTATATTGAAACTGTAATCAGCTTTAATAAACAATTGAAGTAGAGATGAAAGGAAGTTCGTTCAAAGTCACCTTTCACCTTTTGATGCAGAGTCAACCATCAACAAACTGAACAGATTTTCCTTTGACTGGTAATCTCAGGAGAAGCTCTGAGTAGTTGGGGTGCAAAGGGTGTTTCTCTTCAAACACTGAGTTATCAATCCCCACACACTGCCAGTACAAATTACTATTCTGTTGCCATAATTTTTAAAAATACATTCCTGATGCTATGAATGAATTCACAGATGGAGAGTGTGGCTGCTTTAGGTTTTCGGGCCAAAGATATCAAAATGAATATAATTTAATCATTGAAAATTAAAATACTGTTTGGAATAAAGTAACTCTAGCATTTGTTCAAGGTACACACAAGCTAAGTACATGATGTGGTTCCCCAAAATCTGCATTTTTGCAGTTTGAGGAGCAAGTTTTATGGGCGGACGCTGCCCCTATGACACACGTAAACATTCAATCTTGGTTTTATGACAGCAATTTTCTACATATAACAAACACACCACTGTGGATTTTTAAATTTCCTGACCTATTTTTTAGAAACATAAAAATAACTTGCAGTTAATTCTAACAACACAGACAGATGGTTTTGTGAAGAGTCCTGAAAGCTACTGTTCGTTTTAGCAATAGTTTCCTACATACCTATAATATGCTATCACTAAATGTAATTAAAGTATGTTGGGCATACCTTACAGTGCACACCTGTAATCCCAGCACTCTAAGGCTAAGGCAAGAACATTGCAGGTCTGAGCCCACCCCAGCAACTTAAAGACGTAGCTAGGACTTGTCTCAAAATAAAATTAAGGGTGAAGCATCTGGGAATGTAGCTGAGTGTGAAGGCCCTGAATTCAAAATTCATTGACCAGTGCTGCAAAAAAACCAAAACAAAACAAAAACTATAAAAAGTAAAAATTAATAGAGTACTCTAAACTAATTACATGAAAGGAGAAATAGTAAAGATTGCAATTTTCTGTACCAAATAAATCCAACTTCCTCACATACATCATTTCTTTATTGATCTGTCAGTTGAAGATCAGAGCTCTCTAAGTGGTCCTGGGGAACTGAGAGCACTGCCAGATGGCTAGCAAAGCTCTCAACATAGAGGTGTCTGGAGGATTTCTCACCCACCAGTGCCCCAGGGCCGCCCAGAGCACAGGCCTCAGGGAGCAAGGATATCTGCACCTAGCTCCAAGTAGGCGCCACCTCCCTAGCCAGGGCTTCTTACCACTGCACTGCTCATTTTCAGATTCTTTGAAGTGCCTTACTGACCTTGAATGACTAGGGCCAAAATGTTTGTTATCCTTATAGTCCTTCTTTTTCTCTAATTTTTGGTCTACAAACTTAAGTTGTTAACCCTCCAGAGGAGAAGCTTAATGGTATTATTACCCTATAACCTAGGCAGTTGAGCTTGATCTATCTGAATATCAAAAATCTTAGACATAACATGGGGTGTTCAGGTCTCAAACATCATATTTTGAGTCAGACAAACCTGGATTCGAATTCTGGTTGAGCCAACAAGTTGTACATTTTAACAACTGTGACCATTACTTTGGTGAAATTTCTTTTAATTTTTTAAAAGGGAATATAGAGTAGTATTAAAAAAGAAAAAAATTACAAATGATACAGAATTTCACTAAACAAAATATGAATTTGACAGCTCTTGCTGTATTATATAGTGTTGTCTTCAAATCAGTTGTTCAGGTTACTAGATACATGCATGCAAAATTGGAAAGATAAAGAAAAAAGTTATAAGAAATTAAAAAGAGAAAAAGAAAAAATTATAAGACAATAAAAAATTAAGCATTAACTGTTCCTTTCCATAGACCAGTACAATTATCCAACCCATCCTGCTTATACACATAGACGTACCTCTTTCCCCCACTCCCTCTCCTGTTCTCATCTCAGTAATTCCTTCCTTCTGAACAGGTTCATTCACACCATCTATTGTACCTTTCAGATTTTATTTACTCTTTCAGGTTCTTACACTATGGAGACAATATGATGTTTGCACACATGGGTCTCACTTATTTCACTTCGGGAAATGCCTTTCCCTGATCATTAAAGCCAGGTAATTCTTCCTCCTTGAGTTGCTTCATCATTTAATAAGATAATGTGCAAGTCACCTAGTGCAGAGCAAAGCTGTTCTTATCCTTTACGTCATTTTCATATCACTATAACTACTAATGTTGGGACACGCTGCTTGCAAAATGTGAAAAGTCTTTCATGGTGGAAGCACTATACATTCTTTTAATTCTTCTACACAGAATCTAGATGCAGAATTAGACACACACTCTGCTAAAATTATAGTATCTCTTCATCACCGATGGAGAAATTATGGCCCAAGACCATTACAAAATCTGGCAATAACTCTAAAATATTTCTAATAGCTTTCTTCCTTCTTTCTACTTAATTTGTATATTGTTATTCTCCTTTGTGAGATGGGCTTTGCTCTGCTGCCCAGATGCCCCAGAACTCCTGCTTCGAGTGATCTCTCTGCCTTAGCCTTCCTCGTAGCTGGGAATGCACACCTAAGCAACTGCATCTGGTTCTCGGCTTGATTCAAAGCCCTAAAACAGAGAATTCCCAATGCATACGGCACAAGCAGAGGATACTGGCACTGTGGACATTTTAAAATTCTTAAATACTCACTGCAGGAAATAAAACTGCTGTAGGAAAGAGGACAGTATTTTTGTCAATTTGGGAAAAACTTGCTGGAATCCAAAAGACTAACTTATGTTTTAAAAAAAGTCTACAACACTTCTTTACAACAGGCTCTTTTATCCCAAACATCCTACATTAGCCATTTGTATTTGATGTTTGAGGTCCACTGCTAAACCAATGTTCCCCAATTTAGTATGGAAGAGAATTTGTAGGGGTGGGGTGGATTGAGAATTGAGATGGTGAAATAAAGCAATCTGTTCTCTACTGACCTTGGAGGGGAAGAGCAGGATAATACAGCGTAAGAAAAAAGGCGAAGTAAACCGTGGTCTATGGATATTATCTCCAGGGAATATAAAACTTTTATGTTAATAGATCTTAAACTATAGAAAAAACAGGATCCTAGAGACTTTAATCAGTCAGTCGCTACTTCTCAGAGGCAAACCGGGTGTCTTACTTACTTTTCTCATTGCTGAGACAAAATACAGAACGCCCCAGGTTAAAGGAAGAATGATTTATTTCGGATCATGGTTTGTAGAGGTTTCAGTCCATAGCCTTAACTCCAAAGCAGAGGGGCATGGCAGAGGACAAAAAGGTTCATGGTGTGGCAGGCTGGAGGCAGCAAAGCAGCAAGCAGCAAGGCTGCCTTTTTTCTGTCCCTTCATATTCCATCTAGGTTACAAACCTACTGACTGGTGCCACTCATACCCAGGGTGTCGATCCTATTATTGATCCTATTATTGATACCTTTAATCCCACTATATACACCCTTAATCCACATTTATACCCTAATCCAACTATTTTTTGAAACTCTCCACCTGGCAGTGCTTGCAGTCTGGGGAGACTTCTAGTTGCAAGGCTTGACACTGGGCCTTACTTATTAATCTAAGTTGCAGTTGTCATTCTCATAATATTCCCCCAAGAACCCCCAAATCTCACACGGTAGAGATACACAACTTGGGGCACAGAAACTTCAAATTGGGACCATAGAAGAAACTTTTCAGGACTCCTGAACTCTACAAGACACATCTTTACTTACTTATTTGGTTACTTTTCACTCCACCTATGTATTTATTTTAGGTCTGTCTCTACTGAACATGCGACTAGTTAAAAATAGCATTTTAATGATTCTATTTCAGCATTTTGGCATTCGGTGATGTCTTCTCCAAGAGCACTAATACTTCCTCCCCCAAATCACTGTCTCCACAAATATTTCCTGGTGGTTGCTGTCCTACTAAGTTACTATTTTGGCCCTGTGATTAGTGTCTGTAGTCGCTGTCTGGCTCCAGTCTCTTTTGCAATGTGAAATATTTCAGCTGAACTTGTTCCAAATGACTGTGAGTAAGCAGAGGCACGGAACGGACGCCCTTTCTCATCTTGAGCTTTCATGAGGGAATAGCAAATATTCCCAGGTAATTGGAGACAGAGTTGCACTTGAGTAATATCAGATGGAAGGCAACTCGGAGCCCTTTCATCTGTTTGTCTAGGCCCTAAATCTTTTTGCTATTTTTCTTTTTATTTAAAGTGTTAACTAGTTTTTGTTTATAATTAGCTATGAATGTGCATTTCGACTGCTTTTAAGTGCAGCCAGTGTGGGTTATTTTTTAGACAGATGCAGTGCCTTTCCTCTGAGTCATTCAAAATTGCTACTTAACTGCAGATATATTGCTTTAGTTTTGTGACTTTTCAGATACTTCTTTTAACAGTGAACTAAAAGTTAAGTAAATTTGGGTAATTTGTACATATCAAGGTATGACTATCCAAGTACCTTTCCTTAGGTAGCAAAAGAAAAAGCTAAATCCCAATTCAGTCCTTTCTTTACACTGAAAATATTCTTAGGATGATAAAATAAAAGCCATGGAATACTCCTGGGAGGAAGAAAACTAGATCTATGAAATATCAAATTTCAACTTGATCTTTGCAGTAATTTACAGCTATCTTTTAGTTAATACTAAGACTTATTTCAATTTTTTCATTAAAATACATGTTTGCTTCCAGAAATTCAGGCATACATAAATGTAATACGTTAATGCTTGCTATTACAAAAAACTGAAGCAGCACAGATATAATAAAAATGCATACTTCAAAATTTTGATGTATGTGGCTTTTGTTACAATATAGGAAATCCATGTACTATTAATCACCCAGCCTGATGTATTTATTAAAGTGATAGTGAAATTTCTTTCTAAACCTTTACATTCAACCCCAAAGTGGAAAAGGCCTTGGCAAATATTTTATGCATAAATGAGTTTCACGTACTGTAGACAGTAAAGTCAAAGAATTTTTTATTTCCAACTAGAAAAATTATTAACTCCACCTATCTTTTATAGCCAGTCATATATAAAAGCCATACATAACTCCACCCAAAAGGCTAAGCAAAGCTCTGATGGATCTTCAATAAAACAGCATAAAAATAATGGTGTATCCAGGGCAATTTTTTTCTTTCTTTTTTTTTAAATTTCATTTCCTTCTCTTTTCTTTACCATGAAACAACATCACAGTGAATCAGATAATTCAGTAATACTGTCTGGCTAGTATCAAGCTGAGCCAAATTAGGATCCTTCAGATAAACCAAAAATCTCTATGAGCCTTTAAGCAAAAATAGGTAAATACATGTTTTAAGATTGAGTCTTCAATATTAAAGGTAATACCAATTAATTCCAACTTGCCACTCCAAAACATCAAAACACAAAATGCCTTCAAATGGAATCTAAAAACTAAAAAAGCTCCTCCTGATAGTTTTCTCTTTTCTTCTTAATCTTATTTGCAAAAACAATGCTTGAAGGCTAAGGCATTTCTATCCTAGGGAAAAAGCCATATAACATTATAGTACATCAGCCAGCATTTGAGGGTCTAGTACATTTTTTGACACTTTGTTGTGGCTCATGTATAAATGAATATACAGTCTTGTCCTTCAAGAAAATGGTGGGGAGAGCAATAATTTATGTAATATAGATGTTATAGATATGGCCAAATAGAAATGCTAATATGGACGATTGATGTTATTATTCTAATTTTTATAAACAATGACCTGCAATAATAAATCTCCACCTGAAAGGCATTATAAGTATTCCATTTCATAATTAGGAAATTGGCAATTCAAAATGTAAGATATCAGAAGAATTACATTAAAAAGACTCGACTGAAATTGGCATAAGCTGACTCCAAAGTCGTAACATAGTCAAGTTATTTATCAGCACAATCAGAAATATCCATTTACCTTCCAAAAGAGAAGTCAATGGGGGAAAAAGACAAGGGACATAAGCAATGAGCAGGGCTCAGGCAAGCCAAGAAACAGGTGCTAGAGAAGGTGAACAAAAGCTGTGAAAAAGGTAGGTCCAAGCCTTTTATGGTTTGATGTTACAATAATGAAAGCCAAGGAGATTGAGCTGAGCTTGATCTAAGGTGGTGAACTCCCTGGGGGATCAAATTCAACTCCCCTTACTATAATCAGCTGGAAGACTGGATAAAATATATTAAATAGCAGCTTTTGTATACTGGACAAGTATCATAGGACTCTTATCTCTGTTGGGTCTTTCCATTATTCTCAATGTCTGCTTAGGAACAATTTACAGATCTTGGGACCCGAGACAGAAAGTGTGCAGAAGCCAACCAGTCTTGTAGGGTTGAGGAAACATAGACAAAGAGCTCTGGGGTGTTGAAGTCAATAAAAGTTGATGGATGGCAATCTTGAGAGAAATATTCTGGAAGAAATCTGAACTGAGGTCTCTGAATTTTGCTGTGTAGTAAGCAACAACCACACAAAGAGAAATTCTATGAGTCCAAGTAAAGCATTACCAAGGAACTACGAGCTGAATAAATCCCAAATATCTTTCAGGGTCAAGAGACATTTGAAGAATCAGAATGGGAAGCATTCTTTGACCACTCATGATACTGCTGTCATTATATACTCCATCGGGGAGAACACCTTATAGGCAGGACTGAAACACCACTGGTGTGAAGAACACTACATTAGCCTAAGAAAAGCTCAAAAATAGCCTTAAAGGGGTCAAACTGAGTCACAGATTATTTAAATAGTTGTGTACATAGATTCAAACATTCTTTAGAGGAGTCGAAGAAAAGGCATCTGATGCTAATACTATCATTTCTCCCCAGTTTAAGTTTCTGACCTTAGACTTATAACGTAATAACGGTGTTGATTTAAGCCACCAAATGTGTGGTAATGTTACAGCAGTGACTGAAAACTACTAGTATGGTCATCTCCTTAGAAACTCTGCAAGCTTATAAAGCAAGAGAATAACAGAAAAAGAGGAACAACCAGTTGCTATGGTGTGAAAAAGTATCCCTCCAAGATCCATGTATCAAAAGCTTGGTCCCCATCCCACAGTGTGGTTGGGAGGAGGTGGAGATTTTATGAGGTCAAATTTAGTGGAAGTAAGTTAGGTCACTGGGGTGTGAGCTGGAAGGAGATAGTAGGACTGGTAGGATAGTTGCTTCTCTTAGTCCCTTTCCTCTAGTGTTTCCCTGAGGTTAACAGGGGTCTTCTGTTGCAGATTTTGTCCATGATGCACTGCAGTATCATAGGTGTACAGCAACAAAGTCAGGTGCCCATGGAATGAAATCTGTAAAGGCATGAGCCAAAATACATACTTGCTTTTTTTTTTTAAACTGCATCTCTTAGGTATGTTTCCATAATAACAGAAACTAACTTAACACAACTATCAGCTGAGAATACAGACAGAGAAAATATCCTTCATAAACAGAAAATACTTTTCCTGTGTATGGAAAACAGAAAAGCAATTACATGCTGGAAGAATTTTACATCTTCAAATTTATACAGTGAGAAATGGTAAAGAATCTTAGGAAGGAAGGAGGAAGAAAGGAATGGGTGGAGGGAGGGAGAGAAGGAGAGAAGGAAGTGCTTCTGAAGTCTTTTCTTGGGGAGTCAATGGGAAGAGAAAAGTGCAGAAGACAATTGTTCACCTTCATATGTGTATAAATCCACTATTTGAACATTTTCACAAATTCTATGAAAGCTATTCGATGTTTTGCAATCATTCTTTGACGAAACTAAAACATATAATTATTAAAACTTTAAAACCATCTTTAAAAACCAGAAATTTTCTTCTCCCCAAATAATTTAGATTTAGTTCCTTTAAATATATAGAATGTTTATGAAATACATATACTTATATGTAAATATATTATATTATAAATTTATTCATATATAAAATATATGAACTATATAACCCTTAAAAAGTGTAAGAAAATTATTTATAGATTAAAATGACAAATATTAGAGGGAAGAACACTCACTGCTATTCAATCCTATCTACTTCATGACAGCCATCACCAATTACTCAAGATATCCTTTCATCCAGTTAAGATCTGAGAATTGTCCTCAAAACAGAGTTCAAGAGGCTATTACCTGTCAGATTTACATATGAGACCATATGCCATCAAGTTACATGACATTTGCATATGTTAACATGCTTGCTAAGATTTTAGTCATATCCAACAAAGAGGGGAAGTCATGCCTCTACATCCCTGGTGCTATGGCTTCCTGCTTCACAACACAGCTTATAGGCAAGTGGAGACACGCTACAATGACATACTCTTTGTTGTGGTTGGTATCTAGATGTTCTCCAAAGCCTCACATGTGTATAGTGTGGCTATGGGGAGACGGCTAGTCATGGGGCTCCTTGGTGACTTGCTATTAGGATGTCAAAAGAGGTGGGTCATGTGGATATGACCAGGAAGGCTTTCCCTCTTCCTTGCTTCTTCCTCTGCTTATTCAATGCTTCACTGCTGACACATCCTGAGCAACTACCATCCTAGGGAACTAAACCCATGAGTCACACTAAATCTCTCCTCTTTTAAATTATGGGCATTGTTAAAGGGGAAAGTGACTAAGACAATCCCTCAGGGTTTGTCTCTAGGGCTTTAAATGACCAAAGCACCAAAGGGAATAATGTCAACCAGAAAACCATGAAAAAGGCAGTATTTGGACATCAATCAGAAAATTTGCTAATTCCAAATGGTTACATTTATTGTGAGTATTTCCTCTGAATCAACATGTGGGCATTTCTTAAATAACTATAGAAATAGATAACTATAGATACTTGTAGGATTCATCATGGCAGACCTACTTTTACTAAGGAAAAAGGCTTAAAATTTTAAAACTGCCAGTCGTAACTTCAGGAGATAGCTGATTTTTCTTCAAATAACTAGCAAGTTTCACTTCAGCCATTAAGAACTGTGTGTGGATTTTTGCTACAAGAGCATAACTACATGTTTAGGATTTATCTTCACAGAAGAACTCATCCAAGTATCCTAACCTAAGATTAAAGAATGAATACTTAGACTTATTATTTTTATATATATATATATATATATATATATTCTTTAAAATATATATATAAGTCTAAGTATTCTTTAATCTTAGGTTAAATATATATATATATTACAAATATATAAATAATACACGTATGTATACATATCATAGTTTAGAGGATATTAGCTATATATAGTACTTTAAACATAGCTACATCCTTATGAATACCCACGTACTCTGTCATGATTCTAAGACAATGCAGCCTTTTCCATAAGAGTGCAGATTACTGTGAGCTTTCTGGTGATTGCACTATAAGAGAATGAGAACAGGGCTGGTAAGATAGCTCAGTGGACTAAAGTGCCTGCTTAGGCAAGCTTAGGCAAGTGCAGAGACCGTGGTTTGATCCCTGGCATGGCCGCACCAGCCCTGCCCTCGGATGAGCTGAACCCAGCCACGGAGTCCGACATAGTGGTGCTTGCCTGTAATCCCAGTGCTCAGAAGGCAGAAAACAGGAGATCATTATGAGTCCAAGCTGCATGGTGAGACTCTGTAACAAGCAAATACATTGGAGTAGGGGAAGTGTACAGGAAAAGGAAGTGTCAACAACAAGGCTAATATTTCTTTTGATCCAGTAGCTCACACCAGGAACTTACCAGTACAAATGGTTTTCAAGATACTTTGATTATACACAAACAAATAGACTTCTATTTTTAACAATACAATGGGTTAGACAGCCAAAGTTTCACAACAAGAGTATTAGAAAAAGGTGGACTAAAATAACACTGAATGCATGGCTGAGCAGGATAAAAAATGAGGAAAATTCTCAGAGGCCATGAAAAGAAAGCAGCAGGATTCCAAAAGGCATGAACTAGCTCTGCTCTGAGGGTCCCACTAAATTCAGCAACTGGGCCACACAGAAAAATACTGAACATACCTGGTATTCTTTCATGTAGACAGTAACACCTTGAAAGAAGAAACTGAAAAGTATCACCTCACTAAATTAGACACGAGGGTGGTATGTGCAGACCATGGAAGTGCTGGTAGAAGGGCAAAGTCATGTACCTCAGAGCTCTAACGCTCCCTAGGCAACCACACTGCACTGGACCCCAGTGCATGCTGGGGGATTCTACAACACAAAGCAAGAATTTATTTTAAAATAATTCTTATTTGGTAGTGCCTCCTGATGATTAGCCAAAACAAACATAATGAGAAATATAAAAACATAAAAGGGCCTAGAGAAAATTTAGATTAGAAAGCAAGAAACAAAACTGGACCCAAGGAGAGTTGTCAACACGGCAAGGGAAGACAGGCGTCAGGCGTCCAGACAGCTGAAAGGAATTTACTTTGAACCCAGAATTTCATAATTAGCAAGTCTATCCCTCCAAAACAAGTGTGATAGAAAGATATTTCAAAATACACAACAATTTACAGTCCAAATTTTACACCTAAGTGAACTTTAAAGGGTGAACTTCAGAGAGGAGAAAGACAACCTCCTCACGGTGTGAGGAAACAGTGAGCAGAGGCAACAGAGCTGGAACAACAGAACAAAAGGAACGCATAGGTAGCAATTCTATACCAGAGGAATCCGAAAGAGAATGTAACAAATACTGGGAAAGAGTGGCGTATAAATGGGTGAGAATAATGTAAAAATATTCAGATCCAGTCCTAGCCCAGGCCCGTGCTCACCCTATAAAGCTAACCTGCCATCCAGTTCCTCCCTCCCTCTTCCCTTGCCGATCACATACTCTGAGACTCTTCCAATCCCATTCATACCACCCATGCTATTAAAAAAATATTCTAAGGACTTGTGCTATTTATATTATTTGTGTGTGTGTGTGTGTGTGTGTGTGTGTGTGTGTGGTACCAGGGATTGAACTCAGGACCCTGCACTTGCCAGGCAAGCGCTTATTCTAGTGAGCTATCTCCCAGGCCCTATTATTATTATTATTAATTTGATTTGTGCTGTTTAAAAAGAAACAAAAATAGCAGCTTCACACTTTGATAAAGAGCAGTGTTAACTAAAGGGAAGTACTGCAGGAAGTCACTTGTGTATGGAATTTCAAAAGAGCAGAACTGAAATGAAACAAGTCAAACCCCATGTACACAGGGGTACAGAGCACGAAAGCACACAAAGTTGCAGTAGTGAACACACCAAGAGATAGAAAATCTAAGGACTACAGATAAAAAAACTGTGGTGCGTGACCATGCATGTTTGCCCTGCCAGTAACTCTTCAGTACTTCTGCCGCACAAAGGTAACTATGTGAAATGATGGATATGTTCATTTGCTTCACTGCAGTAACTGATTTTGTTTAGAACATACATTTTAAAACATCCTATTGTGTGCCTCGTAAGAATAAGAATTGTGTTAAAATACCATAGCTAGCTATGCATTAAAGGAATAGAGATAATACAACTTTAAAGAGGAAAAGTTAAATGAGAATAAAACCTTCAATCAATTTATGGTAATTTGGAGAAGGATGGCCAAAAATATTTCTTTCTATTCCTTCCATCACACCCCTTTGCAAAAGGACAATATTATGTCCAGAAAAATACGTTTAAAAGTGAGAAAAAACCTGAAATTGTTCCTATTTACAGTGACATCTCCAGAGAAAACCTAAAAGTATCCAAAATTACTAGCAAAATTAGTAAAAGAATTCAGCAAATTTATAGGATGTAGTCAATTTATATCTTAAAGTTTTGTGCACCATCAAAAGTAAATGCAATTCACAAAACATAAGATAGCAAAATACTAAGGTCCTTAGGAAAATAAGGTGAAAAGCTTAATAAAACTCTAAAGCATTTTAGGTAGACACTGAGCTATTAAAACATATTATGTTCATAGATGATGTCATGCTTCATGCTTTGATTCATATACAACATCTATGTATTTTTGTTAACATCCTAAGATTTATTTTGGTGGAATTTGACAACTTAATTCTAGAATTATACAAGGATAAGTTACCAAGTAGAGGTATAAACTTCCTAAACAAGCGGAAGTCTAGCCTTTCCACATTTCCAGATATCTTAGACACCTGCAGTAACTAACTCAGTAATACAGAATAAGTTCAGGGAATAAATAATGGAAGTAGGTCAATGAAATATATACTGAAAACCCAAGAGAAATGTGGGCAATGTCTACACGACAGGGGTGACACTGTAATTAACAGAGAAAAGACAGCTGACTCATACCACAGTATTGAGCAACTGCAAATTATAGGGCAAGAGGTAGATCTGCATTGCAGGCCATATATAGGATGCATATTTAAATAAATTGAAAATCTATGGAAAACACATTTTTCTGTGAAATCAGAATTATGTAATATTTATAGGCTAATAAAGGACAACATCTTCATAAATTTCTGGTAGGGAAGAATTTCTTATTTTAATTTTATTTTTCCATGTATACATGATACAGGAACTCGCCACGCAGTTTGGACTCATAGTGTTCTTCTTGTCTCAGCCTCCCCAGCACTGGGATTATGGGCATGCACTACCAGACCTGGTTTTGGGGGCCAGCACGGCAGGGTTCCAGGGTTCTGGGGCTGGCATGGAGTGCAGTACCGGGGACTGTACCAAGGTCCTTGTGCTTGCCAGGCAGGTGCTTAGACCACCGAGCTATCTCCCCAGCCTGAGAATTTCTTAAATATGACAAAACTAGGTATAATCAAAGAAAAGAGTAATAAATGTCACCACCTAGAACTCAAAACTATTTGCATTATATCCAGCAGAAGTGAAAATACAAGCGCCAAAGTGGGAAAAATGGCACCAATCAAACTGATCATGATTTACATCCTAAATGTACAGAGACTTCCTAGGAATGTATGATGTAAAAAACACATCAATGGGAAAGAAATGGAAAAACAACAAGAAGACTTGCAAAGGCTTTCGCACAGAAGTGGAAACATGAAACACAAATCATGTACTGATCAGTTGGCAGAAGTGTATCCACAGTTCATAGGGACCAAATCCCATGTTTACCCCATCAAAGCAGCAGGATAATATTCCCCAAGTCAGTGTTCATGGTAAGAGTGACTATAAGACACAGCTACAGCAAATACTAAGAATCAACTGTATCACATAGATGGTATAAATGATAAGATATATCTGTTTTTTATGAAACATAACATTAATATAAAATATGTGCAAGATTTATACTGTGCATATATGTGTGTGTGCATGTACTTACATAGAGAGAAGTATAAACATTTACCCTATGTTATATATAAAATATAAGTAAGTATTTCACAATAAAATAAAAATTAAAAAGCAAGAGTCAACGAATCCAATAGAACATATATCCACTATTGGGGCTGGCAAGATAGCTCAGTGGACTAAAATACCTGGGGACCAGGGTTCAGTCCCTGGTGTGTTGCACCGGCCCTGCCCCAGGGAGCAGAGACAGCGAATGAGATAGGGTGTGGTGGTGCGTGCCAGTAATCCCAGTACTTGGGAGGATGCAAACAGAAGGATCACTATGAGTCCAATCTGTGTAGTGGGACCTGTAGACCTTGTACTAAAAATACATAAAATATATATCCACTACTGAAATATACATGTATATGTACATATGTGCTTACATATGCAAATTATCTATGGAAGGATAAAAATGAAACATCATTGGTTAAAACAGAGGTAAGAGTAATAAAATTTACATTCCACTATATACTTGAATTTTTTAATAAGAATCTTGAAGCCCTTAAATATTCCTATTGTTCATCACTAAGAAATATAGAACTAGGTGAAGCTTCCATTTCCAGGACAACCATACAAGAGGTAACAACATTCACAATATTAGGGAACACAGGGCTCCAAAAACCAAAGACCTTGAGTGGAAATGGCAGTCATTTCTGGCAAATAAATCTTTACTGGAAGTCTGATATTACAAGATGCTAAAGATACATCATGAGACGCGTTGCAGAGATACTGCCTGTAGTGTCGGTAGATGCATTCCCTGCAGGCACTTGTTAGGGGCTCCCTTGTGGAATGGATTCTCGCCGACTCCTCAGAGGCTCTCTGATCAATTCTCATCTACACTTGCTGAATCAATTGTGGGAAATGGAAATTTAATGTTCAGGGAGAAGTGGTGATACAAACTATTCTTTCCAGAGCAAACATGACAAATTCTTGCTTCTTAAATATTAACAGAAAAGGCACAATGAGATCTAAAATGGAATCACTGCTTATCAGTATATTAGGGGAAGGCCTTGTCTATTTGATGAATGGTGTAAACATACATATTGTGTTTGCAAAGAAGTTTTTCCATTTTTTCAATGCTGTTGTTGGGGATTTTTTTTTTTTTTTTGGTATCACTGAATATCTCCTGTGTCATTTATAGTTTCTACCACTTGATGTTATATAATTGCCTTATGTGCTAATTTTGGGGTTACTATTTTATTATAGCTTTAAAATAAAGTATAGTTTCCAGTTAATTTAAGATGTCTTGATTCCAGTGTGACTTGGCCATCTATTGTGTGATTTTAGTCAATGAATGGGACCTCTGAGGCTCACTTTTCTCACTGTGAAATGGGGGTAACTGTGGTTGCTTTGACTGCTCCCCAAAAGTTAAGACATGAAAATCACATGGAATATCCATGGACTTCTGTGCATTCTTTAACATACCATAAAGAGTACTAAGCTTCAATAGTTATTACATGATCACGAAGATGATGAATAAAAGCAACTGCTTAAAAGACATTTATTTTTTCCATTACAAACGGTCAATGAAAGATTACTTTAAAAGAATCAAATTTACCTTATTCATTGCTGCAGAAATTTTTATATTATATTTTCAGAAACAGAAATAAGAGCAACACCAAAGACAGTCACCCTGAACTGAATGTGGAGCACTTCTTACAGGGTGCAGTGGATACATTTCTTATAAAAGATCCCCATTTCTGTAAACCCGACAGGCTTTGGCACAGTGAACAACCACGGCTTTCACCATCTCTTCATCCTCAAGTATAGTATTTCCAATAGTAAAGATCGTATATTTAAGGCTTGAGATGTCAACACCCTTCTAATGATAAGCATGTGATTACAGATTTATGCATTTCATCTTGGTACTCTTCCCCCACAGGAACTGTTCTGCTTCAATTTACTACACTTAGTTTATGGGGAAAAAATGTTTGGGAAAAGAGAAAGATTTGGAGAATGAAGTTCCTGCAAAAACACATCAGCTATTTTTAATTTATAAAATCACATAAGACTTCACTTATTAGCATGAGGAGAAAAGCTCCCTTTCATTAAGTTTTAAAGTATGTACATAGCAAAACATAGCATTTTTGAATAAAAGGCAGCAAAGGCCAAGAAGAGAGACCCTGGCTCCTACTTCTCCCCCAGTGGCCTCAACACAAGCAGATAGGTACGTAGTGGAAATCTGATACCTCGAAGGCCCTCCACAGCTCGGCAACGGTGATGACACTTGTGTGTGCACACTTTGTTCAGAGCACAACCTGGACTCAGAAACAAAGAAGGGGATGGAGAAAGAAAAAGTGTGTCGAGTTCAATTAACTAGTTCAAAAACTTAGCTCTCAGGTACAATTGTCCCTCAATAGCACAATAACTTTAAAAGTCACTGTGGAATGGTGTCATTTAATGCCCTCACTTCTCTCAAATATTAAAGCTCAGAGTACCAGCTTATGTTGGTGTCAACCCCAGAACACATATTCTACTCAGCTTATGCATGGCCCCCGACTTCATGCTTATAGTACTAGAAACTGGTTGATCCACTGGAACACAAACTACTACGATTATTCTCTTTTTCCAGAAACTCTTTCCAACTCAAGCTTCAGCCTCTTCAGCCTTCCTACCGTGCTTTGCTTGGTCTATCCTAGGGGATGTTATTCTCCTCCGAAACACTTTGCCTTGCCCATTCATTCCTGTTTCCTAGTTGACTACTGCTACTGTACAATCATTTCCTACGGTATCTAATCCTCAGCTGCAGATCGCTAGCCTGAGTCTAGTTCACCTATGCATTTTCATATGGGACATGCATACTGATATATTTATTCATGAGTGTTCATGTTTACCCCTCAAATATTCTCCTATATAGGTTGAGCTTCTCTAATCAAAAATTCTGCAATCAAATATGCTCCAAATTCCAAAACTGTTGAAGTGTGGGACTTTTGTTTTTTACTTTTTATTCTTTTTTAAAAGTTTTTGTTTTAAAATATGAAGTCTCACTATGCATCTCAGACTCATAGTGATTCTCCTGTTTTTAGCCTCCCCAGCACTGAGATTACAGGCATGTGCCACCACGGCCTGTCTCAGTGGCCAGCTCACTGTACCCAAGGGGCCAGAGTGGCATGTGGTGCTGAGGATTGAACCGTGGTGCCTGCACTTGCCTAAACTGGCGCTTAGTCCACTGAGCTATCTCGCCAGCCCATGAAGTGTAGAGCTTTTGAATTCCTCACAAAATCAGAATACTTTCAGTTCCAACCATTTGGGATGAAGGTTATTCAATCAATATTCATCTTAGTGATTAGTAATATCACTCTCCCTTCTACTCAGATATGAAGTCAGGACATCTATCATCTACGTCCATTTGATTCTGTCTACCAGATACAGGTGCCTCATCTCCCTAAGAGTCTACCACAACCATCTTCTAAGTGGTTTCCTGCATTAAGGTCCAACTTAACTCTTCTATGTGATTGCCTTTACAAACAATGAATGCCTGGAAGCAGCAGAACCAGATCCATGATACCTGCCCATTCTAGAAAACACATGAGGGACATTCCCAAGGAAAGGGGTGTGCAAACAGAAGCAATGAAGTCTTAGCTTAAGCAGGACACGGAAAACGGGGGTGGGGGGGAGCTGGATGAATCAGTGGGTTTCAGGGCTAGATGAAATCCACAATGAGTGTTAGAATGTGGTCCACAAACCACACAATAGCTGATTACAAGGAGAGGCCATGTTTCTGTTACAGTGTGGGAGTTAAGCAATAAGAAATTTCGGCTAGCATTAGACATAGTGTGTCTCTTCGATTGTTGGAGAGATTTTAGATTTTGAGAATAACGCACATTAGAAAAGATTTTAACTAGATATGTGAAAACAATATGCATGTAGATGTTAATCTGAATACAGAGGTTGATTTTATTGCTGATAAAATATAAGGCTATATTTTCTGTAGTTTAAAATTTTGAGGGTCGGTTAAATAGCTTAGTGGATTAAAGCACCTGCAAGCAGGCACAGGGGCCAGGGGTTTGATCCCCAGG
>NDGN011333022.1:0-21104 GCA_002564285.1 Tympanoctomys barrerae | reverse complement strand
GAAGAAGAAGAAGAAGAAGAAGAAGAAGAAGGGGAAGGGGAAGGGGAAGGGGAAGGGGAAGAGAAGAGGAAGGGGAAGAGAAGAGAAGAGGAAGAGGAAGAGGAAGAGGAAGAGGAACAGAAAGAAGAACAAGAAGAAGAAGAACAAGAAGAAGAAGAACAAGAAGAAGAACAAGAAGAAAAACAAGAAAAGAACAAGAACATAATGATTTAGGCAGAAATTAAAGCTAATGAACGAGGAGGGTTGGAACTCTGGAGAAGTAGCAGTTGCCAGTGGGGCAGGCTGAGTATGTGATTCAGGTGAGAGTCTGTTTAGGTAAACAGCACAGAAAAGCAATCACATCCAGACACATCTCTAAAGAGAACTTGAGTAAAATAGTCACAAGTTAGGCTCATTTGAAAATTTCTCTAATAAATTATTTCAACAGAATATTTTGCTCAGACAAAATGTTTGGCAACAGATAAGAGTTGAGAATTCGAAAGCATCACATCATTATGATTGCTTAGTGGAGGTTTAGTCCCAAGCAGGTGGATACGGGTGCAATAGGATTCTAAGTTCCTCCCTGGAATTTGTACAAAAACGGAGACAGAGTGAGGAATCAGAGTAGCGCGACCTTGCTCCTACCTGCCTTTTCCCTCCTATTGAATATTAAAGCCATACATGTGTCTCTGATGTCTCAACTGTCACAGAGCAAGGCCAATTTGGCAAAAATTACACAGTGTTTCGCGAGAGATATTATCATGAGGGCAGAAGTCCGGCTCTGTATATTGATCTCCCTTCTCCTGTGCACTCACGGTGCCTCCCTGGACACAGTATGCTTAGGAAACCAATATTGGAAAATTTCTGATCCTGCAAGCACTTGGTGCGGAGCTGCTGTGTGTGTGTCTGGATACGCTGTACTTCAGAATGCTTCCAGGGGACAGAGACCTTTGCCTCACTTCAGACTGCAGTAATCTAGATTAAAGCAAAGCTCAAGAGCTGTGGATGGTGGCTGCCTTTGAGATTCCTAAGGTCATCTGTCTAGGTTTGTCATTCCATCCCAGTTCTTAGCAGGAAGTCTAGAAAGGATAGGGCAGAGATAGACAGAAGCAGCTTGCAGCACTGGCCACAGGAAGTCAGCCAGAGTGAGATGTGCATGGGGTAGTGCGTGTGGCCAGATTACGCTTCTTTGTTTTAATGTAATACAAGTAGACCTTAGTAAAAAGATATAAAGAGCACTCTGTGAAAAAATGAAAAAAAAGTTTTGCTTCTGTGAAAAAATGAAAGTTTTATGACAAAATAATTAGCTGAACTAGTAGCATAAACATTTTTGAAGCAATAGATAATTTTTATAATTATTTGAACTCTTCCCATTTATCTTTTACTTTGATTTCTTTCATATCTATATCTATATCTATATCTATATCTATATCATATCTATATATCTCACTACTAGATCGAACTCGTAGTGATCCGGCTGTTACAGCTTCCCCTGAGCTGGGATTCCAGGTGTGTGTGACACCACTCCCAGTCTCAATTGCCATCTCAGCGTGCCCCAGGGGAGGGCTGGCACAGCAGGCCCAGGGATGGAACCCTTGGCCCCTGCACAGCTTTAATCTGCTGAGCTATTTGGCCGGCCCTGTCACCCTAAATTTTAATTAATGCTTATTTATGAAAGCAAACTAGTTTTTAAATACATGTGGATTACTTGCATTTTCTTTTCTGCTATTGCCCATTCAATTTTTTTTTTCATTAAGATTCTTGTCAACTTTATATTTATGTGTGAAAGCTTTATATTTGGGACATTAATCTGTCGTATTTCAAAAGATATGCTAATTAAATATGAATGTATTTCTGAGAAATATTTTACAGATCCCCATAAATCATTGATGTTTGCCTGTTACCGTCTCCAGAAAGACTGAAAACTCAGATCCCTCCTTTGTGAAAATTTGGGCAGGTAACCACTGAGAAGACTGACATCTTTGCCAGTAAAACAGGCAGGGGCTTCTAAATTATAAAAGTATAGGTTATTAATAGAATTGACTTCACAGAAGTAATAAGTTGGTAGCTTTAAGAAAAGGATATAACTTATTTCTTTGCCTTGAAAAACCCTGGGTCTTTCTGAATAGTCACACTGAGTTTCTTCATTTAAAATCAATTTCTCCAACAAAATGTTCTCCCTGGGGTTCTAGTATTTATGAAAGAGAAAAAGTCTGTGACCACACATTCTTCGAATATAGTTTTATATATTTACAAAAATGTTTTATTGAAAGATTTCACAAATACCTTTAAATATTAATAGCCATTATGACTTTTAATATAACTTGAACGTTTAAAATTCCCAGAATTACTGGAATAGTGCTTCTTGAGATTTCTTTAAAAAATAAAAAACCCATAAGAGCTAGCATTCCATGAAACAATTTCTTTAATAAATGCTGGCACAAGGAAGCACCTTCACACTTCTTTGCAAATGAATGACTTTGCTTGCATTTGTCTTAGTGCTGTCGTCTTTCCACCACAAATCCTTCAGAGATACTCGGAGCCTTTGTGGAAATGTTTAGAAAAGATTCATAAAGTGAAAGTGAGGGTTGAAGTTAAGTGGCACAAATTAAATATCACTGTAGTTACATAGTATTTTTGTACGTGTATGTGCATACTCTATTTCCAGGAAGCTTAAAAGTGGGGCTACACTTAAATAATATGGGGGTGACACATTGTGCAAAAATGAAACTTAAAAATTTCAGAAAAACCTTTCTAAAATAGACAGAGTTAAAACAGAATATTATAATATTTTAAAATCAATTTAGCATAACATTGGCTTACAATGATAAATCTTAGCTTCATTTAAAACTTTCTGGTATTCTCAGTCCTGCTGTGCTGGCCCCGCCCCTGGGGCATACTGAGGCAGCAACGGAGACTGGGTGTGGTGGCGCTCGCCTGTAAGCCCAGTTCTTGGGAGGCTGTAAACAGGAGGATCACTACGAGTCCAATCTAGAAGTGAGACCCTGAACACCCTGTAGATCCTTCCCTAAAAAATACAAAAAATTAAAAATTAAAAAAAAAAAAAACCTTTCTGGTAAGCCTTTTATTTGTAGACCAACACAGTTGGTCTCAGAGAATTATCATTAGTCACCTATATTCACACGGCTTGCCACTGTCCATTTAAAATGCGCTCATTATTGATAAAAATCTAGATTAATGATGGATAATTACCCGCTTCTGGATTCCTAAACCTTCTACTCAAGGTTTTTAGTAATTACTGCTTCCTTCACTGTTCAGTACATGGAACGATTTCTTCTACAGTGCAGGGTTAGGGTTATACATTGTGTATTAAAGTCACAGGCAGCACCTCAGACCTTGAAGTAAATACTTTCACAAGTAGCATTTCCAGTGAATAATGCTGAAATCAGATTTCCTTTTTCTTCCTTGCAAGTGCCTCAAGTAGTTGGCACCTCTCCCATTGGCCACTTTGTAGGTTCAAATATGACAATAGGGCGGTAATACACAGACACCAAAACATGGGGAGCAGAGCGAATCTGTGCTCCAGTTATGATACGGTGAGAGAAGGAGAACCCAGAGCCTCGGGCGGCCTCCATGAGGACACCTCTGCTGAGCGGGTGCGCTATCTACACCACGCAGCCGCCAACTCTAATAACCCGGCTGGGAGAGAAACGCAACTAAAAATGCAAATGGATTAAAAAATAAAACTCGGTTGCATAGTAACACCTTAAGCTGATTTGAGAGATGTCTGTTTGAGAAGCATAAGCTTCAGCTTTGGAAAATGCCTTTTGTTATAGTTAACATATATTGGGTTAGAACTAAGAAAAATACAGAAAAATGATCATTCCCTTAAAAATTCGTTCTCCAACCCAGCCACCTTGCAAACAGTGTAGCAGTGAGTGAAATAACAGCTTCTTTCTTGTTTTTATCAAGATATTTGGAAACGTGCTTTTATCATACATAGATTTCATAGATTAGGAATTAGAGTTACAGCTGTATGGAAAAGAAAATATAGACTGTGCATGTGAGTCTTAGAAAGAAGAGCTGTACGTTCTTATAAACTATTTCTCAGTCTTATATTGTGACATTTAGGAATAATAGAATCACAGATCGTGCAACACTGCTTTTACTGGTTGTGCATACACATTTCTATATATTTGACTCATATATGACTGATTGTCAATTTAACTCATGTAAACTCACTTATGGTGTGAATTTATACAGAAAGTCCATCTTTTCCAGAAGAGCCTTTTATTAAAATAACATCATATAGATGAATACTGCGGTAATTTTGCCTGAATGATGAGAAAACTAAGGGTGTTCTTATGCGAAGTTATGAGTCTAAATACGTTGTTCAAAATCAAATTTTTAAATAAGAAAAAAAGTTGCCAATGTTTATTTAGACGTGTCTATGTTCTTTAACCAGCAGTGCTGGCTTTGAAAATTACAAGATTTTTTTCTTAATATACATAGATTCCTAATTAGTTTTTATGAAATTTTTCTCCTCTCATGCTGTGGCAAGTTAGGAACTTCAGTGTTATTTACCGACGGTGAGCTCTGTCGGTGAAAGCCTAGCTTGTTTACTGTTGTACTCCAAGCAACTAGTAGAGTGCCTAAAAAATGGTAGACTTTTTAAAAAAATTAAACAAAATTAAGCAATAAAAATAAATTAATGATAATTTTAAAAATCTTCATTTAATAAAATCTTTGTTTAATGAATCTCACTATGGAGTTCAGATTCATGATGATTCTCTTGTCTCAGCCTCCCTAGCGCTGGGATTACAGGCGTGCACCACCACACCCAGCTTTTGTGGCTGGCACAGCTCTGGGCAGGCACAGCATTCAGAACTGGGAATTGAATCCTGGGTCCTTGCATGTGCCAGGCAGGCACTTAGTCCACTGAGCTTTAATCTCCCAGGCCCTGATTAAAGATAATTTTAAATGAGATATTCAAAATATTTTATAAACTATCCAAGTCCAGCAATCAATATAAGATAATTTTTATGAAATATATACATTAACTCTAATATTTGTATAAGTTCAAATTGTTGGCAACAAATTCTTCAAAATATTTATCATGTTTTGCCTCTTCTTAAGGGTAACATGACCAGAAAAATCTCCATTTTCATGTAGAAACCATTCTGCACAAAAACTTCAAATTAACTTGAATACTAAAATACAGTGTTATTTATTTTGAGCAATTTTATGAATATTGACGCTTGTCCACTGCTGAACAGCACGTCTTCCTCCCAGCCAACCTCGTGCCCCGGCTGGGCACGGCTATGTCATCTCCACCATGAGATGTGCCCTGAGCTTCTGGCACTGTGTACTTCGCGTGGTTTTATTCTGACTGAGAACCTTCTCTACCTGAAGCACACCATAAATTCCCCTCATATATAATCTAAGGGCCATTTTATTGTCTTCATCATGCTGGTATGAAATTTTAGCACAGATAGGTAAATAACTTAACCAATGATATAAATTAAGGAAGAGGAAATTTATTAAAATAGAAAATTTAGGGAGGGCTAGCCAGGTCACTCAGCAGCTTAAAGCACCTGCTTAGGCAGTTGCAGGGACCAGGGTTTGATCCCTGGCCTGCTGTGCTGGCCCCACCCTCAGGGTATGCTGAGAAAGGGACTGAGACTGGGCATGGTGGCATGAGCCTGTAATCCTAGCTCTTGGGAGGCTGAAAACAGGAGTATCACTAAGAATCCTATCTGTGTGGTGAGACCCTGTAGAGCCTGTGCTAAATACAAAAGATATACAAAAATAAAAACGAGAATAGGAAATTTAAAGAACAAGAAGAGTTAAATAGTTCAACATTTTTTTTTCTGCTAGATAGCTGAAAAACTCTTCAAAAGCAAGAATTCAGAAATTGAGAAAACATAAACAATTAGAAAGACATCAAGAAAGACAAAAAAATTAAGGAATGCAAACCAGGTTTCTGGATTTAGGAGTAAATAATAATTTTGAAGGAATAGTTGCAAGAAGTCAAGTAGTATGGTAGTGAAGAGTTAATGAGTAGTTAGAAAAAAATATGGGTTTACTGATAACTGAAGAAGAAAAAGCTGGTGATGTTAAGGAGCAGAACAAGAAATCAGTACATTAGCTGGGTGAATGCTTTGAATTTTTAGAGTGAGGGAAAGTGGTCAATATCAAGAAAGACTGGATTAAACATAGGATTCTACTGCTGCTTGGGCTAGAACAATTTAATGGAATCAACTGAACACTCTGAATTGAACACAATAAATCAAAATACGTTATAGTTTTTTACCTTTTTCTCATATGGAAAATATGGCCA
Organism: Tympanoctomys barrerae; assembly: GCA_002564285.1. NCBI lineage: Eukaryota > Metazoa > Chordata > Mammalia > Rodentia > Octodontidae > Tympanoctomys > Tympanoctomys barrerae. Next base: position 14,824 of record NDGN011333022.1, on the reverse strand, counting down.
CTTGTTGCATTCACACCATAATAATTATCATATCAATATTCAATGCTCACTGAAATTATATATATATATATACATGTATATATAACATATGGATAAATATATAGATATGGATGTACATTTACTCACAGATTGACAGGATTTTGAGGATAATTTTTTCAGTAATCAGTTTCAAACACTGAAAAGGACATTGGAATTGTTGGTACTGTTATTTTTCTTGTAGTAGCGCTCACAGGTATGGCTCAGAGTTCCCCTATGACCTAGGGTTCAGTAGACAACTCAGATAAAATCTGATTCACATCAGACAGAGATGACATAAGTAGGAGAAATAAACTAATAAGGGCTGTTATGTTCTATGCCTAGATGTCCCCTCAAACCTTCACATAATATCATGGTAGGCGGGCTTTTCACAGGTGGCTAAATCTCTCATTTGTGGATGATTCACAGTCCAGTGGTGGGATCAGGATGTGAGTGCTACACTCAGCTTGGGGTGGTGTGTGAGTTGCTTTTCTCTTGTTGCTGATACAAAAATACCTGAAGTCTAAAATTAAGATAGGAAAAAAATCATGTAGCTTACAGTTGGTGGATGTTTCAGTTCATACTCAGCCCCCTCCAAGGCAATGTGGCATGCCACAAGGGTTACAGTTCATGGAGGCAAAAGATGTCAAACGCAGAAAGAGCAAAGGGTGGGTGGCAGCAAGGTTCTTTTCCTTCCTTATAGTGTAAGCATGTTACCACCCTCTAGGGTGGATGCAGCACTTACACTATCTCCCTGCCCTCCTCATGCACAGGATAAGGATGTTTACAAAGAACAGACCCTAACTCCCTGCTGAGTTGCTTAAACTTTAAAATTTCTCAAGTTGACACATATATCAACCACTGCAGGTAGGTAGTCTGCCAACCATATAAGGGACACAGAGCCATTTGCCGTTGCCTTTCCTTTGGTTGCTGTTGCTGTCTTCCACCGCCATGCACTGGTACCCTCTGCCATGTGTCACTCTTCCTCAGAGCCAGCTGACTATGGACTGAAACCTGTACAAACTGTTAGATAAATAAACCTGTTCTCGCTTAAATTTGAGCATCAGGTATTTTGTCCCAAAATAGTAAGAAAAGAAGGAAGAGCAAAAGATTTCTTTAAAGCATCAAAATTAAATATTAACACTAAATCATAATATTTTAATAAATATACATACATATGAAGATATTTGAAACTACAGAGAAGAAATATGTATGTTCCAAGTGCTGTATTTCACAAGCAGAGCCTCTCAGAGGTGATGGCAGATCATTTGAAACCATGGTCTCTATGTGGCCATAGTCTTGTGGAAGGTGATAGTAAGCTTGCCTTTGCTTTGAACGTGTCTGGGCATTGAAAATATTTTCAAATAAAAAGTATTCAGATATCATAAAATTTAGAATCATGTTGTTTAACATATCTATATCTATCTATCTATCTATCTATCTATCTAACTATATATTTATTTATTGGCGGAACCGGGGATTGAACTCAGATCCTTGCATTTGCCAGTCAAGCACTTATCCTACTAAGCCATCTCCCCGGTCTTTATGTTTAATATATCTTATATATCTTATTTTTATTTTAAAAGAGCATTAAGAGTTAAAAACATGACAAATGATACAGTATAAAATGCTAGTTATATTGCATATTGTTGTCTTCAAATTAGTTGTTCAGATTGCAAGCTATAAGCATGCAAAATTAGTCAAAAAAGTTAAAAAGGAAAAAAAAAGAATTAACTGTTCCTTTAAATTGACCAATTGAAATGAGCAATAAATTATCAAAGCTATCCTGTGTATGTACATATATATTTCTTTTTCCCTTCCTTTTTTTTTTTCTTTTCTCCTTACATCATCTCAGTTGTTCTATCCCTTTAAGTGGTTTCTTTCACTTTCATAGTATCTATTTCAATGTTCAGATTTTATTTACTCTTTCAGGTTCTTGCACTAAGGAGACAATATGATATTTACACACATGGGTCTAATTTATTTCACTTATGAGTATGACTTCTAGTTGCATCCATTTACCTATAAAAGCTGCTAATTTATTTTTCTTTATACCTGAATAATACTCTGTTACCTAAAAACACCATATTTTTATTCATTCTTCAGTTGGGTATATGGTTTGTTTCCAAGATTTAGCTATGACAAATTGTGCTGCTATGTACACGGGTGCACTTATATGGCTGTGGTGTGATGTTTTCAGTTTTTCTGGAAAAATATCCAAAAGCACCAGAGCTTAAGTGTCTGCCTGTCAAGCACAAGTTCCTGAATTTGGTCCCCAGTATCAAAAAAGAAAAGAAAAGAAAAAGAAAAATATCCAAAAGGGGAATAGCTGAGTCGAATGGAACCTCTAATCTTATTTTTTTGAGGAATGTCCACACTGACTTCCATAGTGGTTGTGCCAGTCTACACTCCCACCAGCAGCAGAGGAGGATTCCTTTTACCCTTAGCCCTTCCAGCATTTAATATATTTCAAAGAATCAACAATTGAAATCACATGTTATTGAAAAGTTTTACACATCAAAAGAAATTATAAACAGTAAACCAAAACCCCACAGATTGGGAAAAATATTTATCTGACTGTCTCTCAGACAAAGAACTTCTATCTAGAATATATAAAGTATTTAAGAAGTCAAGCCATAATGCTTCAAAGGCCAAATCAAAAAATGTACATCTGAGAAGAACAGACTCTTCTCAGATGAATAATTACAAATTTCAAATAAAGATATGAAAAAATGGAGGCATACTGATCATTTGAAAAATGCAAATTAAAACAACACTGAGATTCCACCTCACCCCAGAAAGAATGTGTATCATCAACAAATCATTGTAGTATATTGAAAGCAAAGTTCATTGGAGAAAATGTTTTATCAAATAGTTGTAAAATAATATAAGCCATATAACATTTATACTTCACAATATCTTTGATCTGGATGGCATTGTGATTGTAATTATTTTCATGAGTAACCTGAGGCATAAAGGAGTTAATAGACCTGTCCCTTTGGACCCAGTAGAATATTGCACAACTCCTGCACTCTGGGTAATATGTAAATACATGACTAAATGCTGATAAAATTAAGTGGAAGTGGTAAAATATTAGTAAGTAAGCAAAATAAGTTTTAGTAAAAACTTATCAAACTATCCAGTTACAAAGTGTGACCCTAAATATGCTTAATTTAAGGACACATAAATATGTAAGATCTACTACATAATTCTCTAGAACTCAGTATAAAAGACTCAGCTTGTTACATTTGAATGTCTCATGGTATGTTGGTTCTTTCCATGTTGAAACATTTGTTGTTTTTTTTTAAAATTTGAAATATTGGTTGTTACTATAACAAATTTATAACAAATTGAATAATTTAATGTAACAAAAGTACATAATTAATGAATGAAATCACTGACACTTAATATTCTGTTTTATATGCCATTGTTGCCCCCAAAAAACAAAGTAGCAACTGTAAAATGAACTGCATTTTCTCAAACTCTCTTACTTCATTTGATTTATAACATAATCACTTTGCAAGTCAATAGAGCTCTCTCTCTGTCTCTCTCTCTCTTTCTCTCTCTCCTCCATTCCTCTTGCTCCATTTCTCCATATAATATGTGTACATCATTTTAAAAAAAATTTTGTTTTTAGATTTGTACATTATTATACCTTAAATTGACCTAAAGAGATGGTTCAAAAACTTTACATGCTGTGTAGTATTAAAATCTGTTTTTAGCGGAAATCTCTGTTTTATATCTTTTGCAGTTACTATTCTACAAAGGCAAATATTAACATGATCACCATAGGCAAATGCCCTGAGAAAGAGAGAGACTAGTATACTGTATAAGAGGCATAGTTAAGAAATGTACATTGGGATGGCTTCTTGAATGCCAGCATAAGAATTTTCTACTTTATTCAAAGAGCAATGGGAAGCCACTCCAGGGTTTTGAGGTGTATTCCATGGCCAATGTCATGTATTAGAAAGACAAACCTGACAGCAATGGCTGGATCCTTTAAAAAGGACTAAAAATAGTGACTGGGAGATTATTTAGGACACTCATTAAGTTGTGAGCAGAAGAGTACACGGTGTCTGTCATTACCAATTAGAATGAAATGGATGATGTTTATATTGTTTGAAATATAATCATTCAAAACTTGTGCCTAATTGTTGTTTAATCATAGATACCATAGGACTATGTGAATTGCAGAAAATGCCTTAAGAGTAATAGATTTATAGCATATTTAGAACAAAAATGGGCCTTAAAGTGAAAAAAAAAAGTGCAGGAAGCAAAGAGAGGAAAGAGACTGTCAGAATCCTGTGAAAACTTGCCTGCTGCACTGAAAAATTACCCTCTAGTGAATTGCCTTCAGGCTGCGTTTTCAGAAATTATATTCTAGTAGTGGTCAATTTTTCAACCCAAAGGGTGATATTTCTCTCCATAAATTTGATTCCTCGTCAATATTTCTTATGCATGATATGATATAGGTTTTTCACAGTTAAAAATACCCAAGGTTAAAATGTCTCATAAACACATAGCATCATTAAACACTGGCCACAAAAGGTGAAAGGTAGGTATTCTGCTGCTGAAAGTAGATGTGCTACAGACCAACTTGTCACTCTTTCTACTTAGATGATTTCGACAAACAAACAGTGCAGCCCATTACGCGCAGCTCCACCTGTCAGGAGCTGCCCCTCTCTCCTGATCCAAGTCGGAGCACGAGCCGGCTATTTCTGTGAGAGGACACGGCCACCTTCAGAATCCTCCAATGCGCTGCAATCACGTGGACGCTGACTAAAACCAAGTCGATGGGAAAGATTTGAGGAAGCTCAGGTTCATTCCAAGTCCGTGCTGTTTCTCGACAGGATAGCCCTAAATGTTTGATACACCTGTACATTCTGCGCTGTCTTTATGTGACAGTTAAAATTGGCTCATGTGCGATTCCAGCACATCATGCTACAGTGTAGAAATCCGTCAAAATTACGTGAAAAACTGACAGAACCTGATTTGTAGAAAATGGGTTCTGATAATATTCAATTCTCTCTCTTTTTTTTCTTTTTTCTTTTATTCAGGGTAGTTACACAGCAAAGCTATACTTTTTGCTTCTGTACTACAAGTGGCTACATTTAAGTGACCAGTGCTTACCTTTTTTACGTATTTGGTACAGGGTCTCACTATGAAGCTCGGGCTCTTGTTGATCCTCCTGTTGTCAGTCTCACTGGGGCTGAGATTATAGGCATGAGCCACCATGCCTGGTCTCTGTAGCCAGCTCAGCGCACCCAGGGGTGGGACCTGAGCAGCATGTGGTGCCAGGATTTGAAACCCAGCCCCTGTACTTGCCAGAGCAGGCGCTTAGTCTGCTGAGCCATCTCGCAGGTCCAGTGCTCACTTTTATAACCAGGTGTTTCACACTTAATCCTGGGCACTTGTTATTTGTCTTGAATTCAAACTTGTGTCCAGTGTTGAGCTCATTCACCTCCCCACCCCCACTCGGAACTATCTAACCATAACACACCAGCCAGTGGGCGCATTGATGACCTCTAGAAACTTCGAGTCACATCAAATTTCTTCTTTCCTGTTGTTTTCTGCACCTTACTCCTGAGCCTCACCTCCTCGGAGTATTTCTTGGCAGATTTCTTCTCTAAAGACTTCCTCTTTCCTTCCTGTTTTTGCAGGGGAGTTCTACAGTGTCTCATAATATGTACAGCTGATTAGAACAAGAGCTGCTGCAAATTTTCCTGCATCCTGTTTCCCCTACCTGTTAATCCTGCAGCTGCCACATCCCTGATCTTCTGAAAGACTGACTTGGACCTGATACAGCTTCTGCTTGTCCCTTCCTAGTTTGTGCAGAGAGCAAAAAACTTCCTCTTACTCCACAGAGGGGCACCCATGACTCGCTGATTTAAATGTCATGACTTAAGATTTATGGGTGACCAGGTATGGTGGCACATTCCTATAATCCCAGAACTGGGAAGCTGAGGCAGGAGGATCACTGCAAATTCAAAGCTATCCTGGAATACAGAGTGTTAATTTAAGACCAGCCTGAAGTACACACTGAAACCCTGTCTTGAAAAAATAAAATAAAATCTATGGATAATCCTCTATTTGAAGTCAAGAGAAGTTTCTTTGCCTGTTGCCTATTCCAGTTCAAAGTACTTTTCCAGTTAAATCTTCTTCTTTTAGTAGCTGCTAGATAGTACGAGTCTTTCACTCCAAGACCTCATGTGCTGATGGAAGGCACTTTTTGAAAGCGATTGAATCATGGGAGCACCACAGCAATTAGCGGCTAGAATCCAGTCCGAGGGAGCCAGAGAACCCAGTTCAGGGGAGGCAGGACACAGGCTGGAAAGACCCATCTTTTCCTGGTGACTGACTTCGCTCTGCCTGCTTCCTGGCCAACAAGGAGGGGGAGGCTTCCCTTTGCCCAGAGCCTGTCACCACTCCATGTCTGTTTGAAGCTGCCCTGAACTTGAACTGTCACCTGCACTACAGTGAACTGCAGGAGTCTTCTTTGCAATGAGGACAGTCACCTAGAGCTCTCCAGACAACCTGCTTGGAAGCGGCCATCAGGAAAAGAGACTCGAACACATTTATGTTGAGGCAGAAATATTTTATAGAACGTAGAATAGTTTTATGCATTTGCTCTCTTGAACCAAATCCCTGTTAAAAAGGATCAGTCTAGTTCAGGGGTCCAGGCCCATCAATTATTTTGTTCACAAGCAGCATGTGAGTGCATACATTTGTATATGTGTGAGCCAAAATATTTTATGAAACAATGGATTTTGTATGCTAAGAGCACTTTAACCACATAGGATTAATGATTCACCTTTACTAAGCATGTAATCATGCAGAGATACTGTGTTCTAAGACTGATATATAATATGTCATTTAAAACATGCAATAACTAAGTGTTACTGATAAGGAAATTGAAGCTTAAATAAATTGAGTAATTTATCAAAGACATATAAGTAAATTTCAAATTAAATGTTAATAGAGCTTGCCTAATAGGTAAGGCATTCTGCTCCTAGTGTTACTGGAATTTTCTGTGGCTTTAGGCTTTAAATCTCAAAATTGAATATAAACTCCATGAAATACTGCTTTCCTATGCTACCGGTAGTATAGCACTTATCCTCAATTATACAAAGCTGTCTACAATCTTTTCCATTCTTTCACCACAAGCAAACTTCTTGAGAAAGGATTTGCTTACTTCTTTCTGCAGCAGACCAAAGAACTCACCAAGAAACTAACCCATCCCAATGAACTAAAGTACAGTAATGATTTTTTTTTTAGTTAGGGTATGGTTCATACAGTAGTGTTCCAATACCCAATACATTAATATATTATGTCCTACATAAAATTTGATAAAATTCTACTTCAAGTGATTTGACAATAGACTTGCAAAAACTGCATTTTGATGGGATCTGAGGATTGTTTGCTCTCTGAGCGGCCAAAGTTCAAATTCAGACTCGAGTGCAGCTGACTTAACTAGTTGCATAAAATTGTAACAATCACTGAAATCATTGCAGTGTTCATTGTCTCTGTGTAAAACACTCGTGGTGATAATAAAAATTTCTTGTAGCTTTTACAAAAAATTATATCTGCTAATAAATAAATAAATCACTTAGGTCATTGTCAGACTTCCTGTTAACCACAATAAACGCATGCTATCATTACTAATATGAAACAGGCATCAGTTCTTAAACTTTTAGTTTCCATGTGCTATCATTTCGATGTTCATCTTCCTAGAAGTATTGAGAGTCCCAAAAACATCTTATGTGGGTTATATCTATCATATTTATCAGATGAGAAATAAAAGTGTGGTCGTTTAAAATTAATTAATTTAAAATATCATAAAATTTCATACATATTGGAATAAATGTTTATAAAAATATTACATTTGTGAACAAAAAATAATGAGGATAATGGCTTCATTTTGTATTTTTAACATTATTTATACATTGTGATATTATAAAGGTATTGTCCAAAAAACTCACTGTTTGTCAGCGAGTGAGAAAGTCATGTCATATCTTTGCATTCTCATAGGGTGATGTGTGGATGTTTAGGACTCTGAAAAAGCAAAAGAATCCCAGAATTGCCCAGACCATGCAATGAGAAATGATGGGTGAGAGAAACAATTCTATGATTGAGATGAAATTGTACAAGTTGAGTACATGTCATATTTTTGATCACCAGTGGATACTTACAAGCCCTTGTTATTCAGTTTATATTAGTTAGTATTAATTATCCAACAGTGTAGTCTCCAGATGATTGGGGAAGTAATTTTATTTATTGTGGAAAGAAAACATGCAGTTTTCTACCTATTAGGAAAAGAAAATTGGCAGTAACATAAACACTAACCAGCAGCTACAGCAAGCTTGGGAGTTACCCTTGTCCTGCTTCATTGTGCTGTGTGCGTAAAACTGATTTGAAGACATAGAACTAAAAATCAAAATTAAAGAGAAGAAAAATAGGAGCCTGCTTATCAGGTTTCCTGGAGGGCATATTTAGGAGATAACTAGTCACAAAAATGTGAAGAACAAAGAGGAAAGGCAATTTTCTCCATGTGGTTTATGTTTAGATATTCGAATAAAAGTTTCTTGAATATTTAAGGCCTAATGAATTCATGACACAAAGTGAAACACTGAAAAAAGAAAAGACCTTTGAACTTGTGAATATGCTGTTGAAAAGAATTACTTTTAAATTCTGTTTAAAAATATTTTGAGACATTATCTGTCATACTCAAGATTAAATTAGTGTATAAAACATCTTTTATTTTTAAAAGTTCTATTTATAAATGATTAAATTTTAAAGTGAAAGGAAAAGGCGATTGGATCTGTCCAGTACAGATCACATCTGAACAATGTGTTAAGAAAAACTGCAACCTTACATAATTATGTAGCAATAGACTTTGGGCTCAAGTCTTCTAAAATAGGATTAGTATACTAAGCCAGGCATGGTGGCACATGCCTGTAATCCCAGAACTCAGGAGGTTGAGGCAGGAGGATCACTGTGAGTTCGATACCAGCGTGGGCTCCAAGTGATCTTAAGGATAGCCTGAACTGCATAGCAAAACCATCTCAAAAAGACAAAAAATAAAAAGGATTAGTACAATAGAAATAATAATAATGTTTATTTAGTCTTTACTGTATGCTAGTTATGATGCTGTTCTAAGCAATTTATACATGTCTACCAAAATACACATTTGCCCTTATGGTGTTGCCAACTTTCCTTTATAGATATATTAACTAATGCAAAAAGAATTTTACAAGCTTTCTGCAGTTACGGAGGTTTAGGTCAGAGTGCATTCCCAGGCAGCTTGTACCTTGATGCCTGTGGCTGTCTATTATTATGTCATATTTCTGTACTTAAACTCTTCTTATAATAATGTGAACATAAATGAACCTATTATTCATTCAGTTTCTCTCAAAGCTCCAAGGTAGACTTTTTTCTTTGCATCATTAGAGAGCCAAAACAATTGACTTACTAGTATAAGATCAACAAGATCAAAAATATGAAATTGTGCAAACAGCCTGAGCAAGAGCTCACACATTCAATGAAAAGAAAACCAGAAAACAATGCTGCACTTCTAGTCCCAGAGAGTAACTTCATACTTAGGATTCTATAGATAATTTCATTATGAATTCTCTCAACTTCCTCATTTCCTCAAATTGTTTAATCACTAGGTTGTAATCAAAAGATACTCTTAGCCATGTGGGTGTTTCTAGTTAAGTCAATTACTAATGTCCTACACATTATTATTGTTTTGTTTTGTTTTGTGGCCCACTCAGCCTGCCCTGGGGGCATAGCTGGCATGGCATGTGGTGCAGGGGACTGAACCACAGCAGTCCCTGTGTTTGCCTAAGCTTGCTTAAGCAGGCACTTTAGACCACTGAGCTATTTCTCTAGCCCCTTAAGTCGATTGTTAATGTAATAAGAGTTTGTATGTTCTATACTGTTTTATAATTACCATTTAAGTTAAGAAGCTTTATTGAGATTGAAGCCATATCTTGTCTTTATTGGTCATTAAGCAGCTCCACTGGAATGTCCCACCAGGAACTTTCTCTTTCAGTCTTCTACAGCTAAGTTAATCACTACATTCATGGCTTGTCATTTTTCTTGTGCTTGAGTGTATACAATTAATACCAATTTCCAAAAAGATGGCTCTGATAGAAACTTTGGAATCTTCTGAGCTGTATTTCTGCCACTTCTCCTTCCCAATCCAGTTAGCTACCACGTCTCTAATTCCGGCTGCTACCCAGCCATAAGTATAGCACCTTGCTCCACCCCAGAGCCTTGCTTTTAGCTCCAGTCCCTATCCTTTTCCTTGAATTACTTAAGCAGTGCTTCTTCTGGTTTCTGATGCTCCAGGCTGGCTTCCCTCCAACACTTCTCCAAACCGAAGCTGTCTGTCACCAGAAACCATCTTCCCAAATTATAAATCTGATCATGTCCTGCCATTTTTAAAAATCTTCAGTGACTTTCCATTTCACAAGATAAAATAAAAACTGTTTAAGCATGATGTACATACCCATTTGCAATCTGCTCCAGACTACCTTTCTCTTTTCAGTTTTAACCAACTCTTTCTCCTTGAAACCTTTAAGTTGCTATCTAGACATTCCACAGTTTTGAGAAAATTCATGGCACACCCAGCACATTGGCTTTTATTATGCCTGGAATTTTACCCCCAGCTCCTCGATTTCTACCCCTGGCTGCTCCGTTAGCATCATGTCTTCTCCAAGTGCTTTCTCTAATCTTCCAGTTCTAACTCCTATTGTCTCCCTCCAGGTTGCCACCAAGTGTTACGTGTCCCCATGACAGGCAAAGATTTCTGTGACATAAACTTGTGGCTTTGTTTACCCCTCTAATTTCTCTATTTAATGCATAAAAACTGTCTTTGTGTCTTTGGTGCCTAGTATAGTGCTTCACACGCAGCTGGTGTTCAATAAGAGTATAATTAATGAGAGTCAGTAATATATAGAAGACTAAACTAGTTGATGTCCTTTCATTTGTTATGCTTCAATAAGAGAAATAAGCTTTTATTTTGTCTATTTACTAATATGTTTTACTATGTTAATTAGTGACTATATGCAGTATTAAACAGATTTACATGATAGCTATTTGAATAAAAATCATTATTAGTTTATGAAATAATCCAGCATAATAAAAAAATCTTTGTTCATTTTCTCTTGCTCTTGGTATGAGGTTCCTAAACTTCCTGAAATCCTTGGAATTATCAGTGTCTTTTTGCCTGTTGATGACTGATTGTGGCTGGAGGACCATGGATAGCTCCTCACAAGGGCTGCTCATCGGAAAGACCAAAGCAGGACTGGAGGATCAGAAGACCTTCCTGCCTGGCCTGCCAACCTATAAGCAGGGGAAAGAGGGCTAGAAAATGAGTTACTTGTCAAAGATCACTAGCTTATGTAGCAGCCCAATTTATAAATAGGAAGCTACATGAAAGGGTAGGACACCCAGGAAGAACATGAACTTCTCCCCCCATGTCCTCTCCTAGCCAACACTATCATTTGGCTATTCTGAGACTACTGTTCAAGGGGTGGTAACTAATGTGCTTCTTTGAGTTTTTTTGAGCCAGGTTATCAAATTATTGATATTCAGAAGAGACTATGGAAATCCTCCCATCTTTATTGCCAGGGAATCAGGAGTATGGTAGCCTGAACTTTCAATTAGCATGAGATATGGAGTGCTCTTGCAGGGTTGAAGCATTTTCCTGTCCTGTTTTTTAACTCTGGGTAGTTAACACCAGTTGTCATCAATGAATTAAGTGGGACTCATAGTTGGTGTCTAAAGCAGCAGTTAATACATACAGTTTTTCTCTCTCCTTTTTTATAATTTTAACCAATTTTGCATATTTGTTTCTGATAATCACAAAAACTATTTCAAAGACAAAAAGTATGCAATATAACAACTATTGTTGAATTCCTATCTTTTTTTTTTTGTTCAGAACTGGGGATTGAACTCAGGCCCTTACACTTGCTAGTTAAGTACTTATTCTACTGAGCCATCTCCCCAGCCCCATTCCTATCATTTTGTTTAGCAAACTTCTGTATCATTTGTAATGTTTTTGCTTTTTTCACTATTTTTTATTCAATTAAAAATTTATCTTGGGGAGAAAAACATCACACATTTGCAGTATATAATAACATTCATAATGGGGAGTTGATGCATTTATATTACACATCTTGATTTTTTGAGCTGTGAATAAAATTTTCGGTATAATTATGAGTAAATTAAAGCTCTTACTCTCAAGTAGTAGATCAACTACAATAAACTGACAAAGTAAAATATCATTTCCAATTTTGAGAGAAATTATTCTTTCCTCCCTTAACAGCATTTTCAAAGGTTTCATTCTTCAGCTCTTATTCAAAGCATAGGCTTTCGAATGGTTAAAAATGTTCAAAATAGAATTTATTAATGCATTTTAACATCTGGCTTCAGTGAATAAAAAGATTTGGGGAAATTTCCACTGCTCTATGCAATATGGCATAGGCCCTTATTTCCCTGGTTTCTACACTTAGCCTTGTATAGATTTAAATTTTAGTTCTATGTTATTTCCTTATTGTGACGGAGGGGAATTTGAGGAAAAATAATTAATTTCATTAAGCCTTAGGTTTGTTTTTCAGTTATAAAGTAAGGTCAATCAAAGACTCTCTACTTTATAGATTATAAGATTGCTATACGGTAAAATAAAACATGAGCAGATTCAGCTGTATTGCAGACATAGAAAGGCATACTAATTATCTTAGTTTGTTATGATTATCATTTTCTTTAACCTAACATTTTATTTAAAATTCCCAGCCCTTCAGAATTGATCCCATTGAGCACTACTTTGTGCATAACTCACAGGGAGGCTGGCAGCCCTCCTGTACTGCAGCATTATCAGCCCGGCCTTGAGAGCACGGGCGTATTTCAGAGCATCTGGCTCTTCAGAACCAGCTGGCCTTCCTCATAAACCCTACCTCCTGTTGTCCAAATTTCCAAAGTCAGCATGACACTGCTAGGGAATTCAAGGAGAAGACAGTGCTGGCAGTGAATAAGCAACAGCTCATGATTCTATAGGGTCACCAGTCAGTGTCTTTCTCAAGATGGTAAACTCTTGATTTAACACTAATTACTTTTTTCCTAAGTTACTGTAACACGATTTCCAGAAATGTCTTTTGTACTTGACACTAATATAGCAGTGCATAGTTACCCATGCCTGCACATAGAATCAGTTGACTTATTTTGAGAATACGGACATGCAAATAGTCTGGCTGAAGGCCAGAATGGGATAATAATGAGCACTGCCAGCGATGCACACTGCAGCTAGGGTCACATACGACTCTGGATACTTTGGCTTCAGTATCATAACCAAATTCAATTACTTAAAAATACTAAACAAGGAGAAGATGTAATGTTATTTCATAAGGTTTGGTGCCACTTCCATGATCAACATCACATTATTCTGTTATTAAATCATATCTTAACTGTTTTATCCCCTCTTCCTGAGCATGAACTCCATTAAAGCAAGTTACATCCAATGCTGTTATGTAAGTGAAGAATTTGCTGAAGGAAAATAAACTCAATTCATTGGCAATCCATTACTGATAAAATGCCCTCCCCCAAACTCATGTTAAAATAGAATATTAAATTCTGTTATTCTGCATGGAAAAAAGTAAATATGAAAACTAGAAAGAAAATAACACTGGATGCTTTCTGCTGGTGGACACTGCGGAGGAAGCATTGTATGTCTCTCTTCCGACTGCTGTCATGTCTAAGTCAGAGTCTCCCAAGGAGCCCGAACAGCTACGGAAGCTCTTCATTGGAGGGCTGAGCTTTGAAGCAACTGATGAGAGTCTGAGGAGCCATTTTGAGCAATGGGGAACACTCATAAACTGCATGGTAATGAGAGACCTGAACACCAAGTGTTCTAGCGGTTTTGGGTTTGTCCCTTATGCCACTGTGGAGGAGGTGGATGCAGCCATGAATGGAAGGTCACACAAAGTGGACAGAAGACTTGTGGAACCAAAGAAGAGTTGTGGAACCAAAGAGAGCTGTCTCAAGAGAAGATTCTCAAAGACCAGATGCTCACGTAATGTTGAAGATCTTTGTTGGTGGAATTAAAGAAAATACTGAAGAACATCACCCAGGAGATTACTTTTAACAATATGGAAAAATTTAAGTGATTGAAATTATGACCGACCAAGGCAGTAGAAAGAAGAGTTGCTTTGCTTTTGTAACCTTTGATGACCATGATTCTATGGATAAGATTGTCATTCAAACATACCACAACTGTGAAATGAGGAAAGCCCTGCTGAAGCAGGAGATAGCTAGTGCTTCATCTAGCCAGAGATTGAAGTGATTCTGGAAATTTTGATGTTGGACATGGAGGTGGTTTTGGTGGCCATGACAGTTTTGGTCATGGAGGAAACTTCAGTGGTTGAGGTGGCTTTGGTGGCAGCTATGGTGGAAGTGGATATGGTAGCAGTGGAGATGGCTACAATGGATTTGTTAATGATGGAAGTAATTATGGAGGTGGTGGAAGCTGTAATTAATTTGACAGTTAAAACAGTCAGTCTTTAAATTTTGGATCCATGAAGGGAGGAAACTTTGGAGGCAGATGCTCTGGGCCTTATGGTGGTGCAAGCCAATATTTTACCAAGCCATAAAATTAAGGTGGCTATGATGGCTCCAGCAACAGCAGTTGATGTAGCAGTGGCAGAAGGTCTTAAACACTTTCAGAAAACAAAGCTTAGCAGGAGATGAGAGCCAGAGAAGTGACAGGGAAGCTACAGGTTACAACAGATTTGTGAACTCAGCCAAGCAC
>NDGN011333016.1:0-14769 GCA_002564285.1 Tympanoctomys barrerae | reverse complement strand
GTCCACAAACACTATTAGAACAACTCTTTCTATTCATTAAATTAAGAGAAAGTAGCTGTATATCTATCCTAACTATTCTGAATATACAGATACAACATGGTCCTTCATTTGTATCCCCATTTTTTGTTTAGTTTTGTCAGAGATGGCTATTCCATTGTCATTTAAATATTGTAGGTGCGTAAATTCAACAAAATATTCCAACATACTCCCGCCTCAACACTGAGCCTACAGACTCAGCCACTGCAGCCGTCATTCCATCTCCCCTCTTCGTGCTTTCACAGAACACATCGGTCACCAAATCCTGTCAGAGCTGCATCTTCCCTGGCTAGCACAGGCTTTGGTGTCAGAAGGTCTACACTTTGGATTCTGATTAATCCTTAATTGTGAGGCTGTGGCTGAAATCCATAATCTGATTGGGCTTTATTTCTATCATCTATAAAATGGGCAAAATGCTTATTTGCTTCCTTCCTACAGGAACTATTGAGGCGAAACTCGGAATAATGTTGTAGCAATTTGTACTTATGAGAGTCAGTGTTCATTAAATTGTAAGTTTCTGAACAATTTTCTGGCACTTATATGCTGCTCTGCCACAACCGTCTCCAGACCCATTCTCTTTCCTTTCTATCCTGCTGTGTGCCCTCCAAATTAATACTTATTCCATGGAGAAAACTGGGTTCCCTTCTGGTTCTAGTTCTGTTAACCAGTGGGCATCTGGGAGAGATTGGGAAAGAGAAACATTGACTGTTAGAATTCATTGTCCTTTTCCCATCTATATCAACTCCAGCCAGTCCAAACTAGACACCTATCTGGGCTTCTACAGAGCAAGGATAGGATAAGTAGTCTCTGGCCTTGGGACTAGGGGATCAAAGCTTAACTCAGCAGGTTCCTTCTGCCCTCAAAGTCAACAGGCTCATCTTAAATTGATGTATCTGTGAAGTTCATATATGTATTTAATTCCAGTGTGACAAATAAAAAGACACCTCTAGTCCTAATTAAACACAGTGTGGAGTATATCTAGCCCTGGGGCAGCTCTAGAACAGGCCCAGCAGAGTTCACAGACAGCACAGCTGTCCTTCTCTTGCCATGACCATGACAATAGTTACATTTCTGTTACATGGCTGTTGTTCAACCCTGTAACTTAGGCTGATAGCACCCACCAGTTTAACGAATCCTTTCATTTTTTTCACCTTCTGGACCTAGGGCAACATCCTACTGTTGTAGTCTCCAAGTGTTTTGACATCTTTTGGTGGTACCAGTAATCCTTTTTCCACTTCTGTATGTGGTTCCTTCATTACGTTCTTCTTAGTTAAACCCGATGCGTATGCCCATCTGTTGTTGGAATCTGACTAGAACAAGGTGCAAATGGCCTTTGGAAAGAAGGAGACTGTGGGAGCTCGCAGGATGGAATGCAGGGCTGAAATGTGTCTGGATACATCATACTAAGGGGGACTGGGCCAAAAGAGGCAGTGAAGCGAAGAGGAAAGGGCAGGCAAAGTCCAGTGCATTCTGTTAGTGTGTGGCGCACCTGCTTCTGCTCTTGGCTACATTGTCTAGATGACACATCTGCTCACTGCATGCTTTTGTCCCTTTATTTTTTTTTCTTTTCTTTGTAATTCTGGGGACTTAACCAGGGCTTGTGCATTACATGTCAGGCAAGTGCTTTCAAAGCTGAACATCGCTTTAAGGTGACTGTCCAAGGAATTTAAAAAGAAAGCCAAGGAACTGAGCATCACTAGGCTCCCATTGCTTCAGTGAACTCTGTTGGGCTTATTCTAGAGGTGCCACAGGTCTAGATATACTTCACACTGTGTTTAATTAGGACTAGAGGTGTCTTTGTATTTGTCACACTGGAATTAAATACATATATGAACTTCACAGATACATCAATTTAAGGGCAGAGGGAAACTGCTGACTTTGAGGACAGAGGGAATCTGCTGAGTTAAGATTTGATCCCCTAATCCCAAGGCCAGAGACTACTTATCCTATCTTTGCTCTGTAGAAGCCCAGATACGTGTCTAGTTTGGACTGGCTGGAGTTGCTGTAGATGGGAAAAAGGACAATGAATTCTAAAAGCCCATGTCCAAGGCAAGTTAGATAAGAGATAGCTTTAAAGTAAATGGCATGTAGGACAGGGAAAGTGAGCTCTAGAAGGAGGCTGGTAGGGCTGGATGATCACTTTTGTGAAGAAGTCACAGTGTACACCAAGCTGACTTTATTGTTTCAGTCCTTAGCACTATTATAACTCTGTAGATGGGTACAATAGATGCCATCTTGGTAAATGGAGGATGTCAGCCACTCTTCTGGCTGTCAATCTAGCCCAAGAATTGTTTCCAAAAGAGAAACATTACAATATTTTATTCTGAAAAAACAGTTACCAGGTTTAAATTTTATCTTCCAAGATATCTTTTGGGGATTGGTTCTTTTTTGGGGGGAGTTGTTGAGGATAACTGACAAAATTTACATTTACTTGTACAGGATCTACTAGGGATTCCTCATTGTGTTTTCCCTGAGCCTTAGTATAGAAGACAGTGATAAAATACTGAAATATGTTATTCTTAATTGTTTTTTTGAAAGTCTCCTCTACTACCTGCATTTTAAAATTTGCCCTTTTGAGTTACTAAGACCAGATCATTGCTCTTGCAAGTCATAAGGAGCTCATTTATATATCCCAAGATATAGGTGGAATAATTTAACCCAGGTTAGATAAATGGGCAATTTAGCTAGTGTTCAGAACTGGCAGCATTTCGAGAGAATTGGCACCTTGAGGTGGTCTACTGCTGTCACAAATTTGGGATTGGGTTTGCCAGTTTCCTAAAGAAAGTATCTACACTCTGTTCTTTTCTTTCTAGCTTTGTGTGTCTTCATCCCACCATCTTCCTGTGGGGAAGAAGCAAAGCCTGCTCTGGGAAATGCCTGGTCATAGCAGGAGCCATGAGGCTGTCCCCACCATTACGTTCTCTGGGTCCAGGGCAGATTTTCTTCCTTGTTTCTTCCCCTGGCTCTTACCCACTATATTTCAAGACTAGGAAATGCATTGTGAAGATTGTTGCAATTGATTCCTGGATTACAAGTGACGGTTTGACAATACTGTGATAATCTCAAAAAGAGAGTGAAACCCTGTCTAGAGTAAACTCTTTCCTTTCTGTTTTTGATGTTTTGATCTTATGAGCTTTGACTAGGCTCAAGTGAAAACAATGGCGACCTCTTCAAAGGAGAGCATGAATCCTTTTTGAATGGGCTGCTTCTGTTCCAGGTTCCCGCCATCTATCCGCCCTTGACAAGCTCCCATAGAAGTCAACAGGTGGTTGTCCAAATATAAATGAAAAGGCTTAACTCTAAAACACTGCTATCTGACAGGGTTTTTAGAAGACTTTACTCTGTGGTTTTGGCAGTGGTTGTGTGTTTCTCTGCCAGCAAACAGAGAAATTTGACCTCAGGAGTTAGAGGTTTTCATCACTGCGGTCCCTACACGCGATCTATCCACTCCTTCTCTACCTCAACAAATCAGAATAAAATAAAAAATGGCCAGAAAAAGAAGCTGAAGAAACAATGGAAAGAGAATAATAGGGCAGTGCTTAATAAAGCTATATTTTATTCCTTTACTAAAGACATATTTATATGTATCAAAAACATTTTGATGTGTGGATAGAGTGGAAGGAGAGGTGTTTTGCAGGTATATTTCTCTCAAGAAAATTTCTCCATGCTTATTATTGTGTGACACATTGTTATAGTTATCTACGGAAACAATGGATAATCAAGTTACCACCAGCTACTCAAGTAAGGATTGAGAAATAAAACAACAACAAAGACAGAAGAGAAAAGAACACCAGAATAAAATCTTTGTAGTTTAGCTTTACATTTTTTTTTTATTACTGTCATCTTCTTTACCCCTTTTAGGCAGTCACCCAAGAGAGACAAGTCCTATGATCTCAGAGGAAAATGTTGACCCCAGGCAAAATTCATTTTCAAGGGAGATTCGGCTGGATTTCAAAGCTGCCAAACAATTTTTAGTAGAATGGGCCCTATAGCAACATAATAGAGAACCTAAGGATGCAAGTCACAAGTTAAGGTTTTATTCTTCAACTTCTTGAACAAGCAACTGGTTGGAAGAATCTGTTTTCATTTTCCATTTTAGTAAGCTACTGTGTTTGATACTTTCCAATAATCCCAGAAATGCATAAATATGACACCCTTTTCTAACCTAGAGGCACAAAACTTTGAAGATATAAATGAAAGAATACAAAACTCTGAGTTCAACTTACATAAGACATCAATAAGAAAGTGGTGTGAATCAGATAAAAGTGCCCAGGTAATTGTCAGTGACAAAGTAAAAAACACTCACGTGAGCAGTTGGCCAGCACGGAGCCTTCATCCTCCTTCTTATGCAGAGAGTGGAAAGTCTTGACCCTCAACCTCAAAATATTATGTCGGGTCAACAGGCAGAACACCTGCCCTTGGGAGTTGCTCTCTGAAAAGCTCCACGCAGACAGGTCCCCCTGCCTCTGACTTGCAGCTTTCGAAGATGCCCGAGGCTCCTCCTCTGAGCCTTAACCCGAGACGGGGCCCAAGGGCACACACACCCTTATTTAGGCCCATACCAATTGCAGATGGGCTCATGACAGCTGATCACTGCATGACAGGCACTCCCAGTAGCCTGGGCAACTCCACTGTGTTCCTAAACACTCCGTGAGGATCCCACTGAGCCTGCTGCAGCCAGAGGCTCCGCGAGGAGCAGGGAAGATGCTCCTGTGCTCACTTGGATCAAAATGGCGCTCTTGGACCTCAGGGAGGCACACGGGAGCCTTAGATGGGTCCAAGGAGAATATCATCAGAGATGATTCACCCTTATTCTTCCCATCTGTACCACTACTGACCTTTTCTTAGAATATGAAGAAATTTTCCTAGGAACTGGGCCAAGGCACAGCTGAACACTGTGAGTGTAGAAAGTTTTATTCTTCAGGCCTGGCAGTGCCACGGCACTCACAAGAGATTAGCACTTGATAACCTTGATGGCCCTGCACTGCTGAAGCAAGTAGAAGTCTCCTAATGAGCTCCTGAATTAGAGAAGAGAGGAGGCCCGGCTCGCCTCCACCTGCCACTGGCACCAGAAACATGGTGAATCTACAACTTAGCACTAATCTCAACAATGTACGAATGCCAGGAAATGTTGTAAATGAAAGACTAAGTCTATAGAGCAACTCTACTGCAACCCCTCTACTAGTTAATTAGTTCTGTGAGCTCTAAGTGAACTAATTTTCTGGAGTGTAGAATAGAAATAAATTAGTGGAAAAGAAATAAATTACTGACCTTAGGTGAAAAGGGAAGCAGTATTAGGTCACAAAAGTC
Source organism: Tympanoctomys barrerae (assembly GCA_002564285.1). Taxonomy (NCBI): domain Eukaryota; kingdom Metazoa; phylum Chordata; class Mammalia; order Rodentia; family Octodontidae; genus Tympanoctomys; species Tympanoctomys barrerae. Next base: position 9,423 of record NDGN011333016.1, on the reverse strand, counting down.
TAATTAAACTTAGTGAAAAGCAGTTACCCAAAAGCTAAAGACTGTGATTTAGACTCTGAAAGAGAAGAGAACGAGGAGTCATGCAGAAAAGTGAACCTCATGTTGGGAAGACAATCTTATCCCAGCAAGACTGCCACCTTGCAAAACGTGTTTTCAAACTTCTCTTTGGGAACTGGTTTCAAAATTAATTACCATGTAGTCTCAGTCTCCTCTTGCTTTGGAACAAAGATTTTCTTTGGTGCTTAGTTCGATCCTGTCCATTTTGAGCCATTTTCAAAAATGAAAGTCTCTCCCAGAGAACAAATGTCTGGCTGTATGGGTGAGAAATATTCTTCAGGTTTGGATAGGGATTCTGAAAAAGAGTGTTCAAAAATGAGTGGCTGTCATGGTACTGTTGGAATGAGAGGCTAACGAAATGCTTGTGTTGAGGGAAAGTAGTACTTATTCAGGTATTATTTCAGAGATTTTTCCAAAAGTCAGATTATTTGGCAATTGAGCATCTGTATGATGGAACTCACAAAAGTTCTCTTGCCTATGAAAGTGCTTCGGTCATGTCCACACCTTCCTAGCACACTCCTCTACCTCCACTGTTCCCTACCTCTGCTAGGCCCAGTTCTATATGAAAATCAATTGTGACCAAAAGAAATTTTTTGAATTTTTTACAGTGCTTTGTATGATACAAGAAGAAAAAACAACTCTTACCATTTTCCTTTTAAAAAACACTGGCACACTAAAAGCTCTGAAAACTCCTATATCACCATTACTTCTATAATTTCTAGCTCAGAAAAATTATTTCTCTGTAGTTATTTTTCATTCTTTCTGTACTTTGTCTTCTACAAGCTATTGCAATTTTTATCTCTAAAGTTTAGATATTTCAATTGATTTTGTTTGTTGACATTTTGTTGTTGTTTTTGTTTTGAGAAAGGGTCTCACTATGTATTCAGGTTGGGCTTGGACCCACGATGTAGCCCAAGCTGGCCTCAGATTCATGGCAATCCTCTTGCCTCATCCTCCCCAGTGCTGAAATTATAGGTATATGTCAGGCTTTTGAAATTCTTTTCTTGATGATGTAACTGGGAAAATGAAATCAGTTTGGAATAAATAGAGGCAATAATTCCCAAAAAGAAGCAAAGAAAGTCTGAAGCCATATAAGACTCTATTAATTTTATTTTCAAGATCTTTTCTCAGAGACTTTCCATTTATCAAATGTAGTAATATGGGAGCATAATTGTTTTCACTCTGTCCCTCCGTCCCTTTCCACTGTAATTGTCCTGTCTCTGAAAGTCACATCAACATGTCTAGAACCACTGGAAAATTTTCAAAGCCCTAAAGTTTTCCAAGGTACTGACATGGGAAGCTGCAGTGCATGGTGTGCCCTTACAGAACTTTTCCACAGGCTTTCTATTCCTATTACTAATGGTGAAGTGATCAGTATAAATGAACTGACAACCCAAAACTGTGATCTTTGTCATATCGAGAAACCAACACTTCAGCCAAACTCACAACGCTCAAGCACACCTATGATCTCACAGATTATTTAGGGGGAGGAGCTAAGAAGATGGCTGCTGATGGATTTTTTTGAAATCAATAGCATTTGTCTGTTAGGGAGTTTACACAGTTTCCAAAGAAGCCACTAGGGCAGGGAGTACAGGGAAAACAAGGCCACCCTCTGTGACCACACAGCAAGCCGGGATAGAGTACCTGTTAGGGAGGGGTCAACACACAAGGATGCCTCAACTGTGCCATCCTTCACTTCATTTTAATTTTTTTTTTTTTTTTTTTTTTTTTTTGTGTGTGTGTGTGGAACTGGGGATTGAACTCAGACCCTTGCACTTGCCAGGGAAGTGCTTATTCCACTGAACCATCTCCCCGGCCCCCATCCTTCACTTTCAATTCACTTGTGTGCCTCAAAAGGTGAACCCAGGCAGCCACTACTCTTATAGGCATAATTGTTGGGTGTCTGAGTTTTCCTAATTTGAGTTTGAAGACTGCAAGCTTGAAATCAGTGACTTAGAGTAGAGAGCACACTCATACCAAACACTTTAGTGTCAGAATTTCAGATCTTACCCTTCAGTTGCATAGTCTCAACCTGGCTTCTCTGTACATCTTTGTGTGGCCTCCCAAAGCTTCTGGAAAACTCAAACCAGAAGGGAAATGGAGTGTGTAAACTTATAGCAACACACCACCCTCCTGTTGCGCTCCCACAAAAAAAGGAGCTAGGATTTCATCAAGCAGATGGGAACCGAGATTCAGCAACCTCAGCTACCCAAGTAGTAAGTGGTGGGATACGGTTCACCTCCAGGCCAGTCTAACTCTAAACCTTTTTAGGTACCCCATGGGGTTCAGTAAGGGTTTTTTTTTTTTTTTTGAGAAAATTCGATAAAGCCAGAGACAGTGAGAGAGCAGGCAAGCAAGGGAGGAGACTGACTTAGCTATGGCCTTTGGAAGGCTGGCGCTTTATGGGGACGTGCTGGCAAAGAAAAGATGTGTTTTCAAACTCATGTCCTTAATACCAGCCAAGGTCAACCCAGGAACAATTTGCAGTGGAAAATTACACTCGGCAAATTCTGCAGCCTGATCCTAATTAGGAGCTAACCTCTTTTATTAGGTGAACTTTTTCTTTATTCCTTCACTGTGGAGAATGAGCCATAATTTGTTAATGAAATAGCCTTTAATATATGTAGTCTTATACTTTGTGATCACAAGAAAATGTCCTTTCATTAGAAAAAGAGCTTTTATTTCTAACTTTCTTCTTTTATTCCTCCAAAATCAATAATTCTTTATTTTTTATTTATTATTTTAATTTTTTCCCGTATTTTTAGGGAAGGGTCCACAGGGTGTTCAGGGTCTCACTACTAGATCGGACTCATAGTGATTGCCTGTTTACAGCCTCCCAAGAGCTGGAATTACAGACGTGCGCCACCACGCCCAGCCTCAATTGCTGTCTCAGCCTGCCCCTGGGGTGGGGCCAGCATGGCAGGCCCAGGATCGAACCCCAGCCCCTTCACCTGCTTGCAGGCACTTTAATTTGTTGAGTTATTTTGCCGGCCCTTATTTTACTATTTTAAAAGAAAATACCAAATAATAATAAGAAATTAGAAATGATACAGAAGTTTGCTAAACAGAATAATATGGTTTCGATAGGCTCTGTTGATTGCATAGTGCTGTCTTCAAATTAGTTGTTCAGATTACCAGATATATGCATGCAAAATTGAAAAAAAGAAAGAAAAAGAAGAAAGGTCTAAGAAATTAAGAAGAGAGAAAGGGGAAAACATGAAAAAAGAAGACAAAAAAATGTAGCATTAACTGCTCTTTTTCACAGTGCAGCAGTAATCCACGGAGAAGTATCCTAGCCCCCTGCATACATACATAGATATATCTCTTTCCCTCACTCCCTCTCTTGCCCTTCTCCTCATCTCAATAATTCCTTCCTTTTGGACCCATTCATTCCCTTTCACAGTATCTATTGTACCCTTCAGATTTTATTTACTCTTTCAGGTCACTAGTGGGACAATATGATGTGGCACATGTGGGTCTGATTTATTTCCCTTAAAAGCATGGTCTCTGCATTAATACTTTATACATGTTCTTTTAGTCTTCTAATGAAAGAGCGAGAAATGAGACCACCTACTTTTTCCAGCACCTCTTTCATATCTACCCAATTGTACAGTCTTTGTGGTTTTGTGGTTTTAATTCAGCGATCTGTTGTTTAGTTCCCAAAAGACACTAAATGGTGTCTCTGAAGTGAAGATTGTAGAAACTCACAGCCAAATGACATAAGGCAGATGCGCACGTAAACCAGTGAGATATTACGGTGTGAAGTCCATCATGGAGTGCAGCTCTATAAGCTGGATCTGATGCCACTTGTGGGCACTGATTGGTTGCTCTGGGCACTTTTATCTCATGGGAGTGCAGAGGAAAAATAATTGTAAATGTGCTGGAAACACATCCCCTCGTTTCCATTTGTAGCGCTGCTCCTCTCTCATCCATCGCAGTCCATTTGAGTTCTAGGCCCAGGCTCTCCTGGGGAGGCAGGTGCACATGACAGTCTCTTCACTTTTCTGTGGTACAAAGATGGCAGTTCCCTTGGGAATGAGTCAGAGAGCATCTACATGGCAGGATGTGGGAATAAAAGGCTAAGAAGGTGTGGCACCTTCCCCAGAGGGTGTGGCACCCCACAGGACTGGGAAGACCCACAGATATGTTCAACATCATGTGCAAGCGTAACTACAGAGGTAGGTCAGAGGCTCAGGACAGTGAGATGCCCCTGGGCTAAGCCCTGGCCATGAGAAAGTGGTCCCCACTATGAAGGGACCAAAGGCCTTCCAAATATGAAGGCCGTGAACTGAGCCCAGGTGTGAGGGAATATGAAGGAATGGGGGACAGGAAGTCATCACATTCGAGACAAGAGGCTGTGGACACAGAGACTGGGCAGCAGTTGCTAAGGGCCTGTGAAATCCAGAAGATGAAGCTAAGTATTTTTCCCTTAAGGCTTCCATATAAAATATCAAAACTGAAATTGCTTAGGACAGCAAAAATTTGTAACTGTAGAGATCTAGAGGTTAGAAGTCTGAGGTCCAATGTCAGCAGGAACCATGCTTCCTCTGAAGCTGCGGGGGAAGCGGCCACCATTGCCCCTCAGTTTCTCCTGGTGCCACTTGCCTCTTGGTCTGGGGCACCATTTCCCTCCTCTGTACATCGTCTTCCCTCTTGTGTGTCTCTTTGCCCTCCCCACTTTTGTGGTACTGGAAACCACAAGGAACTACATCCCCAGCCTTCTCTAGATTTTATTATTTATTTTGAGATCAAGGTTCTCAGAGTCATAAATGGAAAAATCACCCTCTGTCCCCCAGTTGGCAGGAATTTCCTAACTCCCAGTGGATTACCCGTCCCTTTGGTTGTACAACTATCAAATCAGTTTAGTAAAAGAAACATCAACCGTCTTCATCTTGTTTCATTTAGTTTGTCTAAAGCAGGTTATGACTTTAAGCACATTTTTCTTTTGCCCAACATTGGAACTCAACTAATTATTTTCAACGAAAAATTACTGTGTAAATACAAGGCTACAAACTTTTAAAAACTCTAATGGTGCAAAATATTAACCGTAAATTCTCTTCTCCAGGTTTTTTGTTTAGCCTCTGGAATTACGCAGTGAGGAGCCCTGAGTTACTTAGCTCAGTAACATTTAGCATGGAGTATGCTGCTGAGTGGCCAGAGGCCTCTGGTAGAGGCTGTGAGGATCTCTAACAGGGTCTCGTAGATGTTGGTGACCAACTTTTACCATTGAACACGTTGCCTGAAAAAACCTTTAATTTCCTAGATTTTTTTTTCTTCTCCTTCAGATCAGTTTTTCCACCACAGGAAGACATTTGCCTGCCTAGTGGCCTGTAGGCAAGAAAGAGACTTCAACCTTACTTTGTTCTACTGACCTTTGGTGGAGATGCTGCAACTGGTGCTTTCAAGAGGATGTAACGAGCAGAGCTGGGCGGGCTCCAGACAGCTTTATTAGGCCCATTTTGCTCTGCTAGAGTGTCTATTTTCCCTTTGAATTTCTTATCTTAAAGGGGTACCTCTTCCGGGACCCCCCCCCCCCACTCACTCTGTCGAAGGATGTGAACCGTGCTGGTGAAGAGACACGGGACTGGTGCCCGCTTGGGGATGAAGAAACAAGGTCGCATTCCAGGAGAGAGGCCCCTGCGCGGGGGCGAGCAGAAGTGGGCTGAGGAGGTCGCCGTGGCCAGCTCTCGCTGCCTCTGTGGTTCTCGAGCACTTGTGCAGCTCAGTTTTGGTTCAAGGTTGTGCTTGGCATATAGTTCTCCTGTTGATGTACGAGAACCAAATAAAGAAGCAATTTTATTTTATTTATTTTTACTATTATTATTTTAATGTATTTGGTTGTTTCAGGGTCTCACTACGCAGCTTGGACTCCTGGGGATCCTCTTGTTTTCAGCCTCCAAGGCGCTGGGATTCCAGGCTTGTGCCACCACGTCTGGACTCTGGCCGGCTCAGCCTGCCCTGGTGGTGGGGCAGGCACCACATGTGGTGCTCAAACCGAATCCCAGTCCCTGCACTTACCTAAGCAAGTGTTTAGTCTGCTCAGCTATCCTGCTGGCTCCCAATGAAGAAATTATATATATAATTCTTTGCCCAGAACAGATTTTAAGTTGCAATGACATGCTTGCCGAGATGCTCTGAAAGCCTGCCATTCCTTGTAAATAGATGCCCTCTGAGTGTGTACCAGGACAGCAACTCAAGGGAGTTCATCCTGAGGTGTAGCTGTATTTGCGTGTCATCATAGCCTGCTTTTCTTTATTTAACAAGTTTATGTGTCAGTAGGCTGGGAGGACGATGATGTTGAAGGTAGTCTGCTTCAGTGGACATAGATCTGGGAAGTAATAATTAGTTCGATTCTCTTTCCATCAGTATGTGAAAGGAGATAGAAGAAGCATTAGTAGATATGGTTAATGCATCCCCCAAAAAGGGAATGCCACTGTATAATAAATACACCTTAAGGGATGAATAATTTTTAATGTCAGCTTTAAAGCTCTAAATCAAAAATAGAAGAGAATCTTTTAAGCCCTTTGCCACCCCACGAAGCATGCAAGCACACTCGTTAATTCATGATGGCATTTTCAGCAGGCTGGCTTGCCAGGAGAGACGTCAGGGCATTTTTCAGGATGGTTAGGAAGAGTCACAGACAGCCTGGCAGTTCCCCTGCGTCCCTCAGGCACAGCCCACTGCTCTGGGCTGGGACGAGGGAAGACAAGGAAGAGAGGCTCCGCTTCTCGACTCTGCCTTAGGTGACTCCTCCATGGAGTCACAAAAGAAGCAGTTTCTGGAAAACTGTGCAGTTAAATCTAATCTTAGAATAGCACAAAAAGGGCTGGTTAGATAGCTCAGCAGTCTAAGAGCTTGGCTGGCAACTGCAAGGACCTGAGTTCAATCCCCGGTACCACATGCTGTGCAGGCTCCAAAACCAGGCACACGCCTGTAATCCCAGTGCTTGGGAGGCTGAGACAGGAGAATCACTATGAGTCCAAGCTGCATAGAGAGACCCTGCACCAAATGAATAAAAGATTAAAAAAGAAAAGAATAGAACCAAAAATTTAAGAACATGCTAGCGACTTCCATTTTGATGTATTTATGGCCATGTGCGTGTGGCTCAGCCTGGGTCTGAAACAGAGTTCTAGGGCTGCTTTTATTCCTGTACTTTTAGCATCACCTACTGAATTCTGCTTTAGGGTAGAAATCCATGGTTTTTTTTGCATTTTTAGAGTAAATCTTCTCTCACAAGCAAGGTCCAGGAATGTAGCACAATGGGAAAGTGTGTGGTTGGCATTGTTCAGTCCTGGGTTCAGTGCCAGGAGAAATAAACAATTTTTTAAAAAGTCAAAATGTATTGTTAAGTCTATACAAGTCATAAATTCCTTGTGCCCAATTTCTTCCAATTCCTGAACTAAAATCTGGACTTGAGTACTAGTTAGCCACATGCATTTTTTTTTCCCCCTGATGCAAATTCAACTCATTCCTCGTGTAGGCTAAGCATACACTGGGCTCCAATCTGGCTATGTGCATTTTTACATCACTAAAATGATTCGATGAGGATGGGGAAACATTTATTACAGCAACTATTTGTAGTTGCACATATATAAGAGCCTGTGAAATTAAAAATGAATAAGCCGTGATATATTGCTACAATGTAATAAACTAAAGCTGCATATGTGGGTAAATCTTAGATACTATGTGAAAAGGTTTAAAAACATGTTAGGTACTTCTATACTAGTTATCTATTACTGAGTTATAAAATGTCCTTGATATGTTGGCTTACCACAGTAGCACATTTATTATCTTGAGTTTTCTGTTTCAGGCATAATCACGGGCCATTCTCGTTCAGGATCGTTGTTAAATCTGCTTTCAAGCTCTCTTCTATGGCGAATGGAGAATCTCAATAGAGCCAGTCCCACAGTGCTACACATGAAAAAGCCACTTCTCTAAGGGACTGACACAAGAGAAAAAGGGACGGCACCTAAGGTGGATATATAATCTTTTTACCAATGAATCTAAGCAACATAACATTACTTATTCTTCTCTACAATGGAGGTGTTACTAAGGCAGCTGACTCTCAAGGAGAGGGAGGCTGAGGGCTGGGGAGCTAGCTCAGCGATCAAGAACCTTGCTGGCAACTGCAAGGACCTGAGTTCAATCCCTGGTACTGCATGTTGTGTGGGCCCCAAAACTGGGTATGGTGGTGCACATCTGTAATCCCAGCACCAGGGAGGCTGAGACAGGAGGCTCACACGAGTCTGAGCTATGGAAAGAGACCCTGTACCAGATAAATAAATATCAAAGTACATTCATGTTGTGATGTGTGTCAGCGTAATATTCCATCATCGGCATGCACCACATTTTGCATAGCCTTTCAAGCTTTTATAAACACTTGTGTTGCTTGGAAACAATGCTGATATTAAAAGGGGTACAGAAACATTTCCTCAAGAAGGTGAGTACATTCAGAAGTAAAAGCGCTGGGGCCTGTGGCAATCCTAGTCTTAATCTCTTGAGGACCTATGTTGTGTTTTTCGTTGTGGCTCTATCATGGCCCAGCTCCATCAACAGCAAATAACAGCTCTCTTTTTTACACCCTCACCAATACTTATTTTCTGAGGCATGGGGAGATAGCTCAGTGGCATAAGTGCCTGCCTGGCAAGCATAAGGTCCCAAGTTTGATCCCTGGTACCATTAAAAACAGTGTTTAATACTTATTTTCTGAATTTTTAAAATAGTAGCCATTCTAATGGGCATGAAGTAGGATTTGTTAGTTGCCTTGATTTACATTTGCCCAACGATTAATTATATTGAGCACCTTTTGATGTGTTTACTGGCCTTTTGTGTAGCTTCTTGGAAGAAACGTGTGCTCATGGTCTTTAGTCCATTCTAAAATCAGGTTTTTGTTGTTGCAGTTGTTGTTCAGCTGTAGAAGCTGTATATTCTGGGCATTAATCCATTAACCAGATATATAATTTGTAAGAATTTTGTCCTATTGTGTGTTACTTTATTGATAAGTCTTTGATGCACACATTTCTGATTTTCATGAAGCTCATATGTTCTGTTTTTTTTCTTTTATTGCTTATGCCTTGGTGTCAGATCCGAGAACTCATTCCAAATTCAAAGCAAAACGTTTGAGACATTTGATTTTTCATTATAGTTGCTACATTTCTGTTCATCAGATGAAGCAGACCTCATCTTTCTGTCTGCTGAATCCACAAAACATGCACATAATTACAGCTTTGGCACAGTTTTTTTTGTCTTTTATTTTAATTTTATTTCTTATTAATTTTATTGAGAAACAAAAAGCAATGAGACAGTTTCAAAACAGGTCAGTGGGACAGTTACAATAATTAGTACATGGTATATTGTTGTCTTCAT
>NDGN011333009.1:0-18267 GCA_002564285.1 Tympanoctomys barrerae | reverse complement strand
CAATATTAGTACAAACCTTTCTTCTCAGTGAACTAAGAGAAAGTAGCTGTATATCTATGCTATTTTGTATATACATATATATTTTTTAACTGCCTCTGTTATAGGATAATAGTATCATTAAGCTTCTCTTCTGGATGTTCAACAGCTAAAGTTTGCATACCAAAAATTAGAGTGATAGATGGACTAAAAAGATAGCCAATATTTTGGCCCTAGCCCTTTAAGGTCTGTGAGGACTCAGGATATAAGAGAACCTCTGCTGTGACATCTTGTAAACTAAGTGGTGTCCAAACTGTACTGATCAAGGAGATTATGGGTCCACAGAGGAAAGTGATTGATGATATAGAGTGTGCCTAAAGACAGTCATCTAGAGAGAAAAAATAGTGTCAGGCTTTCACAGAGAGCAAATTGGTCAAGCAATGGCTGTGACTCATCCACATAGCTGATACTGACAAAAGAACCAAAGGTGCTGTACATGGTTTCAGGGTAAATCCTAAGGGGATTTGGCTGACCTTATCTTGACATTTTAGTAGTACTCTATAATATATACTTCTGATATCTTCAAACAGCCTCTTAACTAGAATACTGTAATCTGTCTAGCCCTGTGAAATGACTACACGTAGGTAGCATAAAGTAAATGATCACACTCTGTTCACCCAGGTAAGTGTTTAAGTTTACATTCACACTGGGCTATAAATTGCAATTTATTTATCTTCCTAACAAATCTATTTTCACTGCTATTTGTAGAATTAGTCCCTCTCATGCAAAATATTTAAGCAACTAGTTCTAATATAGAGTCTCATAGTTACAGAAATCAACAGGAAAAATAGCCAATAGTAACTTGTCACAAAAATAATTCACTTCTTTTTCAATAATTGTGCCAATAGCAGGATATTCATGATAGTAAATAACTGGCATCTGCAAAATTTTGTTTTAAAAGTATGATCCACAGTGCTTGAACAATAATTACCGTTGTCAGCTCTGGAGCATATGTATATAGTTTCAGAAAAATATCATGCAGAAATTACAGAGAGATCAATAGCGTAAAACAAATGCTTTTTTTAAAACTAGTTTCATGTACCCCATCCTCCTTTATTTTCCTTAGTATTATGTTTTTGATATTTAAAGAATTAATGTTTAATTACAAATAAAATTTTGTACAGTGCAGAAGAACAGCCTCTGGCCAGAGAATATACTGGTATCTTGAATTTTATAAATATTCAGATTTTGCAAAATTTGATTGAAATTGTTCAATTGCTATGTACACGTATCATTAAAATATTATATATATATTATAATATATCTGTTCTGTCATTGTACTTTAAAACTGATGGGTCAGAGAATGCAAAGAAATAATAATTGATTATGATACTTCTAGACATAAAATTTACATGCATAGGATTTTCTGATAAATATGAAATGGACTATAGCCAATAAATTTATATATATATATATATATATATATATACATATACATATATATACACACAGACACAGATACACACATTCAACTTATCAAAACATGCAAAGATACAAATGATAAAATGTGGCATAAGATTGAATAGTAGCACAAAGAAATATACTATATATATATTTTTTTTCTTTTTACAGATTCTTTTTGGCAATGTTACACAATGGAACCAAGCTCAGATATTTCTACAAAGGCCTCAAATCCCAGAGTACACATGTCTTGTGTCTTGATATAATGGTCTCTTAAAACGTCCAGGCAGATATTTAGTCTTTGCTGTAATCTCTACCCTTCTCTCAAAGATGGAGGAATTGTACCACAAAGAAACCTAGCCAGCAAAAATGTTACTTACAGGATTCACACATATTACATATATGTAGCTTCAAGTACCAAAAATGGAACATCTTGTGTCTAAGAACTTCGGGTTCAGGCTTGCTAATTTATAAATGTAAAGGGAACAGAAAATCATAATCATGAGAGTAAAATAAACAATTACTTAAGGATATATCTGATAAAACTTGAAGCAAAATACTTAAGAAATTTTAAAAAATAATGTAACAAGAAGAACTGACAATATGAAATATTCAGGTGAAGACTTTATTCACAAATTTGGAATGAATCCAAAACCAAAGCAAAAATAATGTTGAAAGTAAGACAATATCTCTGTAGAGACTGTAATTCCTCTAATAAAGGCTTATATAGTAATGAGATGAGAATGCTACATTTTGGAAGATAAACTCCACAGAGAAAAAGCCTCATAGAAGGACATTCCTGTCATTATGGAACGTGGGTAGCAGCAGTCTATAAAGAAAGTTGCTCTTTTACTCTCTTCACTGCAGTGTTTAAGAAAATCAGGCCCTCTAGCCAGAGCAAGACGGTATCTTATAAGGAGCTGGGATGGGGCTGGGGGACGAATGAAAGTAGTAGAGATCTGAACAGAGCATGTAATGCTCCCAATTTAAATTCTAGATTTGCTGAAGATCATAGGAAATAATCAACAACCTAAAGAGAAGACACTTCTGAATTCAGCCTTGTCCCCATGTAATGTTGCAAATACTACATCTGAGCCTGATATCTGAGATTTAGGAATCCTTTGGTTCCAAACAAGAATTACTACACAATAAATGAAAAGAGACAATCCAACATTTACAGTCTTTGAAAAGGGCTACTGTAACAGTTCCAAAAATGATTTATTTTCTTTATTATGATAAATCAGAACTAAATGTGATATTTATCAGAGGACAAAAGTGCAAAACCAGCAAGTTTGTATGTAAAATAAATAGAATAAAAGATCAGAAACAGAGATAGAAATGAAGATAAGATTTCAGAAACATTGCATACATAGATAGAAATAAAATGATAAGCCCTTTAAATGTTACAATTGTTATAACTCCATTAAAAAGGAAATACTACAAAAGTGTTTTTTTCACCAAGCACACCAAAATATAAGCATATAAGATAATGAAAAGGCTAATATATCTATTTCACAATGTATACATAAATCAAAATTTCATGTTACATTGTCAAGTATATCTTTAAATCATTTAAAAATAATTTTTATAAATCAAATTGAAGGGAAATAAAATAACTTCTGGAGACATTTATAAGGTAGACTGAAAATGAAGGTGCAACAAAAGAAAAATTTGGACATTAGTCAGAAGGATATATTGAAAGATCATTAGATAGATAAATAAAAATTAAGTGAAACATCCAGAAAAATAAAAAAAAATCAAATTAAAGGGGAAAAATATCAAATACCAAACAAAACAGAAATAGATTAATCTAAAACAAAATATTCCTAAGAAGAAAAGCACAATCCATAGATTAAAATGACTCCTCACATCCTAGGTGCTATTCTTCCCATAGCTGGGTAGCTCCTGACTGCTACACATAAAGCCACTGCTTTATTTGGGTGTGACATTCCTGTGAGGTCACACTCTTTCATGTCTGTTGATTAGACACCTAGGTAGAATGGCTAGGTAACATGATTAGCTTCATGTTTCACCTCTTAAGGAACTTCCAAATATGTTTTCAAAATGATTTTAACTTTTTGCATTTTCCCCGCCAATATATGAAAGGTGTAGGCCTTCACATTTTCCCAACGTCTAGCATTATCTATCTTGTCTAATTTAACCATTTCTCTCAGTTGGAAGCTTCTGTTTTCTTTCCCTTCCTAATGCCTTTTTAAAGATCTGCAGTTTCAATTTCAGTTATCTCTAGGTTATCACTTTTCTTTTTCTTGAACCAGGATTTTCTTGTTATATCCAAGAAATCTGTACCTAATGCAAGCTTTCTTGGATTTTCTCTTATAGTTTGTCCTAAAAGATTTATAGTTTAAGGTTCACATGTAGGTCATTGAACCACAAAATCAAATTGGCATGTGATTGAATGTTTCTGTTTCTGGTTTTCTGTGTGAATATGAATCATTACTCCTTCAAAAATAAATGTTTGGGCTGAGGAGATAACTCAGTAGAATAAGCACTTGCCTGGCAAGTGCAGGGTCCTGAGTTCAATTCCCAGTACCGCAAANAAAAAAAAAAAAAAAAAAAAAAAAAAAAAGACTCAAAAATAAATGTTTGCTTTCCCCTTTCAACTGGGTTTACACTGTTGTCAGTGATGAGCTGTCCATGTGTGGGTGTAGTTTTGGAACTTCTCTTGGGTTACATTGTTTTATTTATCTTGATATCATTTTAACAGGACATTGTATAGTAAGTGTTCGTAGATCTTGAAACAGAAAAGGGTTATCTCTTCTATAGTTGATGTGTCTTTAGTTGAGGTCAGTATGAAGATTTACTAGATGGGTTCAAATGTGTATCTTCTTCAAATTTTTCTCTGATTTCTTTCATCTTGTGGGAAATTCATTCAAGTTCTTGCTTTTTAGGGGAACATAACAGTGATGTCACCTGTACCTACATATTTTATCATGGAAAGGTCTTCCGAAATATATCAAATATCTTCAATAGATATAAGAACGTTACTATTATCTATTTTAGTAAAATTTGTTATTTCATGCATTTAAAAATGAAGATTTGACCTAAATTCACAAATTTGGCCAGTGAGATAGCTCAGAAGACTAAAGTATCTGCTTAGGCAAGCTTAGACAAGTGCAGGGACTGCAGTTCAATCCCTGGCACCACAAGCCACACCAGCACTGTCCCGAGGGCAGGCTGAGGTGGTCAGAGTCCAGGCATAGTGACATATGCCTATAATCCCAGCACTGAGGAGGCTGGAAACAAGAAGATCAACATGAGTCCAAGGTGCATGGTGAGACCCTGCAACAACCAAACACATTTCTAAAATCTAATAACAAAAAATAAATTCACGAATTTGTTAGTGAAAGAAGTTTATAGTATGTCTGTATTATGCTTTCAATGCACTTACCATCTACAATGATCCTACCTGGCTCCAGTTGATAATTTCTGCAATCATTTGACTTTTTGCAAATTAGTATGGCCAGAGTTTTATCAGATATATTGCTTTTTCAAATGATCAGCATTTAAATTCATCATTTTTCTGCATTCAGTTGATAAATTTCAACTTTGTTCTTAATTATGTTCTCAATATGTGGACTTAATATTCTCTTTTCTAATTTATATTAGGAGAACCTATATTCATTTGTGTAAAGCAATCTAAACCTACATCTATTTTCAAACACTATACTAAATCATAATTATATATATATGAAGTCATACATATAAAGTCATATGTATACATATTGTAAATATGTACACACATATATTGCATGTTATATGGATTTATTATATATGTCGATATATATCTTGTCATTTATCTTATATGGAAATATTCCAAAAACATACTACATATCCTATATTTAAATTGCTATAAGCAGTAACAGACACCTCATAAGAGTAATGAAGTCTAGGGTATTACAGGTAGAATAGGCAAGCTATGTGCCAGAGATAACATAATATTCTTTAGCATCTGGAATCTCCATATTCCTCATAGGCTGCAAAGAGAATTTTTATTTTGTAGATAAGAAAACAAACTGACATAGGTTTCATGTGTTGGCCATGATCCCAAAGCTTCATGTGGAAAAGCTAATATAGGTGCCCAAATCTTTTAGACTTTACAGTATTTCTATAGAGAGAAGGAAAAAATACATTATTTTCTTTTTAATGTTAGCCTCTCTGTGTCAGTCTATGGCGTTTGTTCCAAATTGTTGAGATTTTATTACCTGTGAGCTTCAAACTCAATTGGAAGAAATCTTTCATCAAGATTTAACCATATCTCTTCCATATAATAGAAGAAAATTCTACCATCCGTGAAAATAGCTTCCTCCAATAGAGCATGGCATCTGAAAAACTATCTTTTTAGAGAGTGTGGAAAATTGTAGAAGTGTTTCTACCAGATTCCAAATTATTTCCTGAAGCTAGTTTCCTTCTGTACTTTTCATTCACTGTTTTCAAAGCAACTTACTTTTTAGTTTCCCCAAGTCGTCCTTTGCAAAGCCTCTAACAGTAAAGATAGTACAAGTTCTCACCAGGTAGGTTCTCTAGCCTGTCCGTATGTTAACAGGCAGACAAGTAAAATGATAGATCCGCAGTCACTGGTGCCTAAACAAACATTAAGTATGTATTAAGCTGGTTAATAATATCTATGTTTCACACATATAATTATTGAGGGACTGGGCAAGAAAATTTGTTTTCTTTGCCATGTATTTTCTAGTATTGCCCAACACTGCTGCTCATTAAAAATTCTATAGCTTTACAATACTCTGATGTAGCAAAAATATTTATCTTTATGCTTTCTTTAAATAAGAGTATTATGATGAGATTTTTTCTTTACTTATTGAACCTTGTCAGGTTATATAGATAAGTGACTCATATATTCATGTCATCAAGAAATCCTGATACTGTACCAGTTTGGTAAGTGCTAGCATACAGAAATTTCTCAATTTTGAAGTAAGTGTGAGTTTATTTAGAGAAAAATACCAATTTCTGAGTGTATTACACCCCAGTCATACACATGACATTTGACTTTGGAGATTAGAGTGGTTAGTGAGCTGTCGTTGGCTTAAAGACCACATTTGATGTGCTGTATTATTAGGTACCAACCATGGTGATTCTGCTTTTGCTGCTTCAAGTGTTCATTTTGCAAGATGTGGGAACACTGTTGTCACTATTTATAAGTATTTTTTAATGCTAGTATCTGTGGTAGAGGTCAGCTATGTTTCCTAGAGACTTCGCAGTCACCCTTTCTCATTTATAAACTATACTAAAATCTAAATCCTACTGAAATTAAGGAAGTATTTACTAGCTCCTTTATGTCCTGAAGGTTTTGTTTTGCTTTGTATTGTTTGTGTAGGAATGGAAGAAGAGCTGCCTTACAGTTTGCAAGTACCTAAGGAACATTTTCTGGTCTTACTCTCTACAATTACCTGAGCCTGCTGAACTACAACAGGTGTTAATCTTGTCTCTGGGATACAAAGAAATGGATGTGAGATGGGAAAACAAAATCCAAGCTGAGTTCAACAGCTGCCTATCTCTCCCGTTAATTTTCTTCCTAACCCTATTTCTGGTTAGTGAAGCGAAGAACGATGAATCACCAAAATTGCTTTCAAATCTCTAAAGCTAAGATTAAGTCACTCTTAACTACAGGATCACAAAAGAACTTCCAATCAAACTCATTTTTTTGGTCCAGCATAATGCTGAATTTTTAACACCTTCATATAAGTTCTATGTAATTTGTAAGTTTCTGTAATAATAAATAATCCTTGGTTATTTTAATATGGTGCTTCACACATGGGACTTACCTTTTGTACTTGAATGCATTTTATTTGCCTAGGCTTGATTTATTCAGTCTATGGTACAGCCAAAATGGAATACCTTTCTAACAATTTGTTCCAAACTCACATGCTTATTTTGGCTTTCTGGTTCTCTTCATTCCCAAGATTTTAATAAGAACTCCAGAAAGCCTAAGGATGAGAAATCTATATTGCTCTACAGATCAATGCAATGTATCTCATCTTACTTCTCCAGAAAGGGAACAAATGCAGACCCTTGGTTGCCTTCCACTCCTGCAGAAGAGTTTTATGTCTGGTTGGAAACAATCCTCCATCACTTTGAAGGCTCCAAGATCTCAGCTCCTCCTCCTTAGAAACTTTGTGGAAGGGAGTGGCGGGTGCTTCTCAGTACAGTGTCTCTCAGTGTTAATTTATGTTTAACACGAATTCAGTAGTTTGATTAAGAAAAGAAAAGAAAGAATATGTATCTTAGCAATGAGGATGAGTCAGCAGATAATGGACAAATAAAAAATGTGCTGTTTATTAAACCAAAGACAACAACTCAAAGCACAATTGGTATTAATATTTGTTATATAGTTCTTTCCATTTGTAATTAGAAAATACAAGCATACAAACACACACAAATTGTATCTTTAGAACAGCAAAATAGAGAAAATATAGAAAGGGAAAAGTCATTATATTTTCTCAAGAACAAAAAATGTTTAATATATTTAAAATTATATTTTTTCAAAGTGAATAACAGTGTAGTATTTTACTTACAAATAAAAAGCCATATAAAGAAGTACAGATTTATCATAGCCTATAAAAAACAATTTAGAATTTGAAAAGTATTAGTTCATTCTAAATTATTCTTAAATGGACAATTCTAGTAAGTGTTAACAGATATTTTATTGTATTACTAGTATCATGTTCTAAAATTCATATTTATATTCTATACTGAAGTATCTCACTTGTCCACTACTAAGTATTCATTTTTTAAAATTGAAAACAAAGAATTTTATTTACTGTCATAAAAAAATCCAAAGCACTTACATGAGACAAATCCAAAAGCACGGAGACAGACAAGATTTACATCAATACAGGATTATTATACAGAAGAAAAATGCATCTGTCCGTACATGCAAAGAAAATATAGGACAAAAATAAGAAGAGTATTAATAAGAATTTATAGCTAGAAGACTTATTTTTAAATTATGTCTCTAGAAAGAACAAAACCCAACATAACAAGATAGTGGAAAATACATATATCAGAAATTAGATGAAACCAATAACAAAAACTTAAATAAAAGCAAAAAAATCAAAATTTAAATTAACATATCAGTTAACCACTATGAACACACACAAGAAAAATAAAACATTTAAAAGAAGAACATTTCTTTTTACTCATATATGTGTATTTTGGAATATATAAATGAACACAGATCCATACACACATCACGTATAAATATGCACTTAAGTTCTACACGTTAATAAATATAAAACATAACAATTTGAATAAACACAGATCAGTTTGGTAAACTTGGGAGAAATGTTTGGTAATAAAATGGTAAATTAGTGATTTGTATTAAAAGACAAAAAGCAACTACTATGTAAGGGTTAAAGCAAAGTAAAACAGTTTTGTAAATATTTTGTAGAGAGAACTTGGGTAGCATACAACAGAAAGAGGAAAATAGAATTTAGAATATTTAGCTATATGAAAACAATGTTCTAATTATAGAAGCAAATATTTCCTCCAAAACTAATTTTAAGTCATATGACATACTTCAAGAAACATAATTCGTGGCATTACAGAAGCTGAAGTATTAGCAAACTACTTTAAAATCAATTATAAATCAATACAAAGAAGGAAGAGAAAATGAACTACAGATGTTCAAATATACAAACTCAACGAAGTGCAAAAATTGCATGTGTCATTAGTAATCAAAGTAATAAATGTACAAAACAACAACATACATTGACTTTTAATTGAAAAAGATCACTCTCAAAATTTAAAACAAAAGGTTGAGATGAGAAAATAGATTTAAATGTCATTACAATTATAAATAAGTGGACTGCAAAAGATGTAAGCTTGAAGGTTATCATCTTAAATTTGTTTATTTCAAAAGTTGAGACAACTACCCAAACAAAACTGAAACCCGTGTACAAAAAAGTAACGTTGTCTGCCACATAAGATTTTAGCCAATGAGTGTCGACTGCTGCATAAACATGTTCACAATAGTGTCAACAAAATCAAGTTTACAAACACTTTGCTTACATTAATTTTTGAGTAATAAACATATGCATATATGACATATAGACGGAAATGAAACCATGTAAGTTATTCCCTCAACTATATCAGGAGGTTTTTCTTCCCCCAGCTGGAATTGAACTCCCTTGCAAGGCAGGCTCCACACCACTGAGTTATATCCCCAGCCTTGTACAAAGTAGTTCATCATTTTTGTTTTTATGTATTATCAAATTGGTTTGAACTTCAGTTTTAAAAAAGATAAATGAATTTAAAAAGTATAAAATAACTATATATATTTAATGTTATATATAATATAATATAATATTATGTATAATATAATATATATATTTAAAACTGGGCCTCAATAAAATGTGTATCTTAATCTACAGATCTTCATTCTAAAAGTGAAATAATCTTATCAACCTTTCCAGACAAAATTTTATAAACATTTTTTAAAAAACAATGACTCTATTTTAAGATCCAGAAACCATAAAGAAGTAAAATCTACAAATAAAATAATGATTTCATTAGTTATTATCTAGTAAGTTATTATTTATGAGACACTGAGTAAAATGCTAAATTTTAGAGATAAACAGTGACATGTTATCCTCCACTGAGAAGATTAGATGTAAGCAGGAATGGCAGGTAAGTAAAGAAACAAGTACCAAAAAGAAACAGAATACCCTGGATGTGTTTTGTCAGATATTATGTGGTGGTCTGTCAGAGGAAATCAAGGCAGGTTGACCACACAAGGATTTTATCAATGACTTCTTCAGGAGGTGATAGCTGGGAATTAATAAGGAGGAGAGTGACATTCTAGTGTTGGGTATATAAAAATAATTCAAAGGAGGAAACATAAAGATAAGAGAGACACAAATAGAGGGCAGCACGGTGAGGAAGGCTCTTTGGAAGGAGATCTGTGAGCAGCAAGCATGTGATACGCTTACCAGGGATGGCACAGTCGATTATTTGGGGTTTCTTAGGTTACAGTTGGGGACCTGCATAATTCTCATCCTTTGAACACCAAGGACCCTACCGAAAGTCTTTAGGTAAAAACCACACAAGGGGAGAGCAATTGTTTTGAAACAATGCACTTTCTTTGCAGTATAGACTACAGACCAATCCCGTGAAACAAGGTCTGAGATTGGTAGTGCGAGCACAATGAGAAGAAATGCAGATTCTTGAGATATAGGAAAATAAAAATTATAAGTCATGATGCGTCATGTTCTTCTTTTTGTGATTCAATTTTTTCTTTGAGTGTGAGTGTAAGGTTGGGGTTGTGATTCCCACAATTCCGACTTCCCCAAATAACGAGGTTCATTTGAAGGACAAGGAATATGAGAAGAAAATATGATCAGAAAAAAAGATCATAGTTCACTTTTGGAAATGGGCTAATGGATCCTCTTAAGTAGATGAAGTCACATTGCAAATAAGACATCGGAACATACATGCAGAACACAGAGAATAAGTAGATCAAACAACTGGAAAATACTTTGTTCATTTTAGTGAAAAAATTACATTGTGCAATATAAATTAGAAAGAAAAAGGGACAGAGACAGAGGCAGAGATGCAGGCAGAGACAGAGATAAAGAGCAACAGGTGCACAAGAAATAAGAGTGAAGAAGTAGACACAGGAAAACATCATACTGTTCAGATAGAGGGAACTGAGATTACAAAGGATAAAAGGAATTGTCTTAAATTTAGAGAGTTTAGTCTCAAAGCAGAGAACATTTGAGGAAAGAACAGAGCTGGTGTTGTATGTTACCAAATATCAAAGCAAAGAGGAACAGAGCAACATTTTTTGGGGGGGGTGTCTTTTTGAGACAGAGTCTCTCTATGTGGTTTAGGATGACTTTGAGCTCACTTCGTAGTTTCAGGCATACTCTTGCCTCAGCCTCTGAAGTGCTGATATGATTGATGTGCAGCCCCGTAGCAAGCAGGGACCAATTTTAATAATAAGTAAATCATAAGTTTAGCAAAAACGGTTTGGGTGGACAGAGAGGTCCTAACCACAGATTGTAGTGGGTTAAATATTGATTCTTGGGGAAAAGTAGAACAGGGTGGAGCATTTGGATTTTTTTTTTCTAAATAAGAGAAGAATATAATGGGGAAGGACAGAGGAAGATTTCAGATTTTGAGAAAAGTATGAATTTTTTAAGAGGTTAAAAGTCAAGCATATTTAAAAGTTCATAAAACTTATTTCAACAAATACTAGCATAGGAAACTGATCCTGCAGTTTCTATGACTAAGATTTTACTGATACAGATATTTGCATCCTATCTATATTTCCATGGTTTGTTTGTGTCTTGCTCTTGCTCTCGCTCTCTTTCTCTCTTTCTTTTTCATGCTACATCAGCAAAGTACTAGAGACAGAGATCCTATCGCACATAGTGTCTAAAATATTGACTATCTGTTTTCAGGAATAATTTGCTAACCCCTGGCTCAGGTCACAAAATCATTTTAGTATATAAATAGGTGAACACTAACTAATATTTAGTATGCATGTCACAGAGTCCTGGCTGAAGGATTTATTCAAACATAAATACTATTATACTCTGGGAAACAGAACATAGATATTCCTGTTACTTTGAAAGCGATCTCCCTAAAGATTTTTATTTTAAATCATGAATATCATTAACAATTATAAATAAGAATAGATGAATACAACTGATATATAAAAAGATAGTCTAAAGGAAAAACAGATATATGGAATTTACCTCCATAAGAGGAAACATGTACCTAAGGATGCAAAAATTTTATTCTGAATGGTATAGCACAAAAGAGATTCATTCCAGTTTCAAGTACAGTGGTGCACAGAGATAGTGGGAACAAACATTATTAAGCAAAATATTTAAAATGAGCGATTTGTACATCAATCTTCATACAGTGAACATTTTCCAGAAATTAAGTATTTTCGCAGAAAACTATAGTTCAATATTCTGACGCAAAGGTAAAAAAGTAAAAAAACTGACTAAAATTTATAACTTTTTCTCACCTTATGCAAAATGGTTCTTCAAATATTTAATGGTTATTCTACGTAGTTCAAAGAAAAATAATACACAGAACAATCAATGCTTAAATTTTTGTTTCTTTTTAATTTTTATAAATTTTTGACCAATTTTTATGTAACAGCTAATCTGAAGACAACAACATATAATATAAAATTTTTGATTCTTATTATTTTGTTTAGTGAAATTCTTTATTGTTTTAAATATTTTAAATATTTTATTCTCCTTAAAAATAAAAAAAATTCATATAACCATTTTACAGCTTGAAAATGCTAAATGAGTAAATAAAACTCAATGATAGAGAACACTAAATTTAGCCTCCATACTAAGAGGGAAAGAAAATTTATAAATAAAATGAAAATAAAGCCATTGAAGATCTACCTGGAAATGAAAACCATGAAAGATGAAGTATATCTGTCTAGAAATGCAGAGAACACTTGATAATAGAAAATAAAAATGTATAATTCATTTTCTAAAAACCAAACTGTGACAAAAGATACACTTCATAAAAAAAATAAATGAATAAAAAAGAACAGGAAATGGAACAATTCCAAAGTAAGATTTGACTACAACAAATTTTTAAACTTTTACAAATAAAACACTCAGTCCAATTTAAGCACCTATAACTAAAACTATATTTTGTTGAATGAACAGAAAACTAAAAAGGACAAGAACATAAATACAGTAACTAACATGAAGAATGAAAATAGGTGCTCTAAGTCTTGTAGCTATATTATCTTCCTCCAAAAGACTTGACAATTGAATGTAAAATGAGAAATGTAATTTTGAAGGTTGCCAATTTTATATTAAAATTACTTTGAATAAAGTTTCACAAGAATTAACTACACTGAAATCTCATGAAAATATTGATAACTGCAAATATCATACACACATTATGATAATTCAGAGAACACTAAAATAAGGCAAATCAACTTATATTTATAGGAGTCATAGGAAAGACGTTGCATAAATAGATCATTATGCATATTCATATGATTCTTACAATTCATTTAAATAATTTTTAAAAATTCCCATTACTGACAACACTTAACAATAGGGCCAGGGAGATAGATCATTGGCTTCCTTAAGTACCTGCCTTGCAACCACGAGGTCCTGAGTTTGATCCCCGACCAATAAATAAATAAATAATAATTACAAATTCAAATTCCCAGTGAGAAGAATATATATCTGTGTTGAAGAGAAATAAATAAGGATTTTATTTCAAATAAAAGTGCTAGAAAAACATTAAGACAGATTTTCAAACATTTGTGTGTAATTTACCAGTTATAGGAAGAATAAGCACTTATAAAAACCAAATTATATAGCAAAATTATTATCACATCTGAAAATATAGTTCTGAAAATAAGGAATGAATTCATGGGCAGATTTTTTTATTATGTAAAACTGCTGAAAAATTACAAGTCTTAAAGGGAAAATAACTTCATTGTCTACTTTGAATAGTATATGTAAATAAATTATATGTAGATTAAAGAATTAAATGTAAAACCAAGTTTACAAAGGAAATGACCCTAAATAATGCACATTTGCTACAACTATGATGGAAAAGGGATTATTTTCAGAAATCTGATGGAGATTCTTAGGACCATTGCCTTAACCATCTTGTTTGTATAAATGTATGGGTTTGCCCCTGCCATATTTCCTAACTTTTCTCCTTTCTCTCTCTGTTGTTTAATATTTAAGTTATCACTTTTCATTTGATGATTGGACTATATTACATTATTTTGCTGAATTCAAACACCTATAATATTTGAAAATGGCATCAAGTATGAAAAGATCCTTTAAAGACTTCTCCAAATATAGGGTCTCTAACAACAATGAAACACCCATCTCTGACAAAACAAATCAAAAAGGGATATAAATAAAGGACCATTTTTAAAATTAATTTTACTGAGAAAAAATAGCAATTTCAGAACTGATTAACAGGACAGTTTCAATAATTAATACATTGCATATCATTGTCTTCATAGTGGTTATTTATAGTAAAGATACAGACATGATATCTTGTCCAAACACTATTAGTACAAATCTTTCTTCTCATTGAACTAAGAGAAAGTAGACGTATATCTATCCTAACTATTTTGTATATACAGATACAAAATGGTCAAAATGACCATTTTGTAGTGAATATATATATTCACTACAATATATATAATATATTCACTACTATATATATTATATATATTCATATAGATAGATAGATAGATATACGGCTACCTTCTATTAGTTCAATGAGAAGAAAGGCATGTAGTAATATTGTTTAGACAAGATGTCATGTCTATATCTTTTTGTGTGTGTGTGGTACTAGGGTTGAACTCAGGAACTTGCATTTGCCAGACAAGCACTTATCCTAGTGAGCTATCTACCCAGTCCCATATCTTCATATTGTCCTCTGAATAACTACTATGAAGACAAAAATATGCAATGTATTAAATATTGTAACTGTCCTACTAACCTGTTTTGAAACTGTTTCATTGCAATTTTTTCTCCTTAAGATGTATAAAAACTTTAAAAAGTTAATTAATTAAATAAAATAAAAGAATTTCAAGAAATTATAATGAAAACTGTATTCATTATTGATACCAAGGACTCTTTCTATGCCCTTGTTTCAAAATAAGAAATTGAATGACATCAAAAGTAAAAACAAAAACAACGATTCTACTGAGTTAACAAAAGTATAAAATTTTACTCAACTGGTTAAATAAACCAGATTTTAGATAATGGTGGTATATATGGTGAAAAAAAGATAATTCTTACCCACATTTGGCTATATAAAACACAAATTTTAAGAAATAATTGTGTGATATAGTTAAAAGTTTAATTCTTATGAGCAACTCTTGCTTTTCTTCTAAGAATATATCTACATTAGGCTATCAAGGAGTATTTATAACAGCTAAACAGAGTCTCATAAATGCCCAACAAAAAAGGCTTAAGTAAAGTATAAAATTTCAGTGATTCATTGAATTGTATTATTATCGGTGCCCCATCCCCAGATGATGGCCTGTTTTGGAACTTGAGGTAGCCTCGGCAATTCAGAGACTTACTAAGGCTTAGTATGAGGGTCTGGATTGAAACCCTGCACTACACAAGAACATCAAACAAAAATGGAAATACAAACAAGTGAAAGAAACTTAAATGACCATTGATCATGAAATGTGAACATTAAGGGAACAATATACAAAAGCACATGTACCATGTTAATTTTGTCCAATAGTCATGCCCACATATTAGTGCATCCAACAGAAATAAATGTGTCTGAATGTCTAAGAAATTATTACATTTGAACTTTTTGCAATTTGGATGATAGTTTCTTTATATTTCAATGATTCTTTTCAACCTTCATGTTTTGTTGGAGAATCATCTATACACTCCCAAGGACAATGTCATGCTAAAATCGAGGGGAAACATGTAATATTAGTTTAGAATTTTTTATTACTATTCAGATGTCTGAGAAAAAGACATACCATGTGTAGATATATAAATAAAAGGATAATATTTTGTATGAGATTAAAAGTTTATATTCCCTTTTCTTTCAAGCTTCCAGATTGGAAACTAAGCTCTGTGCTTCAAAGTTATTTTGTATTTTTTTAAGAAAAATAAATTTCAATTATGTTATCATGTGTTATGTCTCAAGAAGACAGCAAGTTTTTGAGAATAGTAAGGTCATGTCTCGTAGTCCTGTGGTTACTCTTCTCTCCAATTTAGGAATTGCAGAGCAACTATTACCAAAATACAATTTCTAAATGTTACAGGAAAAATAAGAGCCTGTGGTGACAGAGCTCTGGTGCCAGCACTAGGTCAGCAAAGACAAGATGGGATGGTTACCCCACCTCAGTGGCACATTCCAAGCAGCAATCACAGCAGCCGATGACATGCAATGTTGCATGGTGGATTATAATGCCCCTAGAAATGAATTATGTGAATCATCTACTAAATTCTTACTTGGCATGCAGGGGCGGGATGGTTCTACGTAGAATTATCATCAAAAGAGAGAGAGTCACAAACCTATAGTTTCCACACTGAGCCTGTTTACAGACCCAGAATGTACAAATGAAAGGAAAGCCAGAGCCCTTAGCCTGGTACCATACCAAATGGTTCATGTTGTAGATCTTTTTTTTTGTTGTTCTTTGCCACATTTCTAAAGAGATCTACAGCAATTTACCATCATGTCTGTGTGTAGAGGAAGGTGAAATAATCATAATTTGATTATGATACATAACTCTGAAGTGACACTAATTCCTGGAGAGTCCATAATCCTAGAGTCACAATAAGGATTCATGAGGGTATGGCAATGAAAGAAGTTTTATCTCTGGTCTCCTACAGGAAGTTCAGGGAATCCCTGAGCCAATCCTGTGTTAATTTGTTCAGTTCTAGAAAATCCAATTTGATAAGCGATATTCAGCAAGCGCAATGTTTCCCATATCAGGGCAAGTCTGCCTCTCCATCACGAGGAAAACCACTTGTCTTCTAGAAGCATGGGTTTGTATTTGTTAAGGAAGTCTATCAATACTGTCATTCATCCCTGTTTAACATTACATCATTGCAGAACTGTACTTTATAGAAAGGTAGAAGCACATTTCAGTTTGTAATATATCATAGTTATAAGGACAAAAATTGTGCTGTATGTTTCTGTAAAATAACAATTCATTTTACATTCAATAAATTTGAACAATTATTATGGATATCAGTTTATAAATGTATTAATGAAATATATATGTGATGAAATATATATATATACATATAACCACATTATTTCTATACATGTATCAATCACCAGGCTACTATGAACATCATTGTATTCCCATAGGATTATACTCTTTAGTGACATATTCATATTAATTTGTGTCATTACATTCTACAATGCTCACACAATGCAAAAGTTCCCAAGAAAGTATTTCTTAGGCTATATACCTATGTTAGCAATGGAAAACGTATATATGTCTATATATATAACATATACAATAAAGTATACAGAGTAATATTTATATATATATGTGCATATTATTTATATATAATGTGCATATATCTACAAATGTATGCATATATACTATATATTATCAGTTCTTAAAATTATTTGCTATCTATTCATTCTATAAAGAATATTCTATACATATATAATATATATTAATCAATATATATTATATATTATATTATTATATATTTATTATGTATATTATGCATACCTTTTCCTTAAGTGAAAAAAATTCAGAAATTAGGTATTTTACCAATCTGAGAATATTACTAAATATTACTATGTCTGATACTCATACTAAATTACAGCTCAATGGAAAGCTGAAAGGTCAGATTTATTATTCACTTCAGTAAAAATATAACCATAAAACTTGTTGCTAAAAGGAGCATTATAAGCATCATTATAACTAATAATAACAACGAATATCATACAACCACATTGAATTTTGCTGTTTTTAGTGGACAGAAAGTTTATAATTACTCATCACATATATTTACACTGAAGATTTTCATGAAAAAATCAGAGTACTTCTGAAATAATAACTCATTAATCATTTCAGCAACTTACTTGGAAAGTTATTATCTCAGTTCAATAGATAAAAAAATTACATCACAGAAAGGTCAGATACATATTTACTTGTCCAATCTTAGAGAAGTAAAGTGAGCCAGTTTCAAATCTGAGACCTCCTTTCTCCCTTTCATCTGACCACTGGACCAGTGCAGTGTTGGTCCATGCTGTGGTTGTACCATCAACTTTACATACTTCAAGGGTGCCCTGTATGCTACTACTTTCACAGGTATATAAACACAAAAG
>NDGN011332983.1:0-12432 GCA_002564285.1 Tympanoctomys barrerae | reverse complement strand
TTAACAATTGGGACGTGCTCTTACTGAGAAGTTTTTTCACGTCAAAAGAAATTACCAACAAAGAATAATTATTTTGAAAAGATAAAAATAATTTAAGAATTTTTTTTAATTTTGAAATTTTTTTATTGAATAGTTATTGTAACCCACTGCCTTAAACCCCTTTATTTATGGAGTCTTACAATTTGCTATAATTCCCTCTAGCTTTAGCTATAATTCTCTCCATAATACCTTATTTTTGCTATCAAATGTTTTTAAGTATTCTAAGTAGAGTATGGCATATTTTCCTAGTTACACCATGTGAGAAAATAGTGACATTGGCAAGTTATCTTTTACTTGTATGTTTTCAAACTCAAAACTTGTCTGTAGTAAGAGAACAGGGAAATATTTTTGCTTTTTAATTAAAAATAACCATAAATATTCACTGAAATTATAACATGTTCTTTTAAAGTGTTTAATAATTTTTAACAATTAGAACACAGGCAATATATTATAAAATATTTGGAAATATTACTTTTGAGAAATAAAATCTGCAGTCAGACCTATATTTGCTATCAGCACGACATACCTCAGTTACTTCAGAAATCAAACAAGTGAACTTATACACTTATCACGAAATATGCAGAATTCAGTCAGGTTAAACCAATGTCCCATTCAGTGTTTTACATATGGACCCCCATTGTAAACAAGGGGTCCTGCCAACAGATTTCTCCTTTTGACACTATGGCTCTGAGATTTATGTCACAAATACAATGCCTACCTCTATCTATAGATCCAAAGCTATTTGACATGATACAGCCAGTGTTTTTATTTATTTATTTTTAAGATTTATTGAAAGCAAGTGTTAATATTCAATTATTTGTCCAATCTTGCATAACTGTATCTGTTAATCAGAGCAACAGATTTGATGATAAAAATAGATAATCTAACAGCCACTGTTAATTAGCTATTCCTGTTTTGAAAATCCATAACATATGTATTATATGTTACCATGTTTCTGTCTTTTTTTCTGTTTGCTCTTGCTTCTGTTTTTACTCTTCACAATAAAATTAAATTAATTAGAAAAAAATTTAAGATACATCTAAGAGCCACCAACCAGTGTTATTTACCATATGGTACAAGAGTCCACATTGTCAAGCTGTAGAAGAATAAAGCGACTTATAAAACATATTTCACAAACTTGACCAATTCATTTTGAAGCAGAATAGTTTAGGTGAACACCTACCATTTTTATTTTGATCTCGTTATGGATTACAGAAGTTTTACTGAGGTGAATGCTTATATCTAGGTTTATAGACCAAGTCCTCAGGTAATTGTTTAATTTGTCTTCTATTTTTAATGAATTACATATAATGAATTTATCAATTTCATTTAGCACTAAAACCTTGTCCTTGTATCAAAGTTATCTATATCAATTTCAAATGCAAATGTCTGTTTGTTCCTTCCTGAATTAGAATTACCTGCTTAATTTGTATTTCCTCTACCAGTAGGTCTCCCTCTCAGTTAATGTTTCCTAAGTACCCTTTTCCATTTAATGTAGTATTTTTTATGATCAGCTGCATTCATCTGTTCCAGTTCTACTGCCTTTCTTCACCATATGTGCATTCTTAATAAGTTGCTTGTGGCCAGTCAATCATGCACCATCTATAATTTAAGTCATTTATAATTTAAGCCTTACCGACATACCAAAGATTTGACTGTTATTCATGTGTTCCTTTATCTGCTTTTACTTGCAAACTAACCATCATTCACTCCACCAGAAGTAATCATCCACCATCTGTCAATCTGAGACTCACTTGTCTTTGAAACTAAAGCCTGGTGTTTAAATATTGCAGGTATTATGACCACCTCTTATCTGACACCTTTCTATTCCATCTCCATTCATTTTTCCTATTGTTAACAAGCATCCTTTATGATGTTTTCTATGCTTTGTGACTTGTCTTCTACGTAGGTATTTTCAGCATGACTACATTTTTGAAAGAACAGTGGTGTCATCCCATTCACCTTGTCATTTATAGGTACAGTATCTGAAAGCAATGAGAATTCTGCCAGAATAAAAAAAAACAGCCATAATTCACTGTAAAATATTTTTCTAGCTTTATTATAGGAAAAATGGAGTATGTTAATTAGATGTAATAATTAAGACTATATGAATTCATTAATTGCAAAGCAAATTTCTACCTTGAAAAGGAATGTTTTTCTCTCCAAAATTTTATTACATTGCATTCACATGCATTTCTTAGATGGAAAACAAAACAAGAAAAACCTCAACATGAAATAAAGTACTAGTTGCTGTGTGCTAATATATATGTAGGTAGAAACAAACATAAAATTAAATGGAATAATGTTAATAGTTTGTCCTGTTTGATTAGCTAAAAGGAGTATTACTTGAAAAGATTCTATTCCTAAAAGGGCAGGAGGCTCAAGTATAAAATACACCAGAATTGTTGATAATATACTTAAATCTGAAATGGGATAGATATTCTGTTTAGTCTTAAAACTTACTCAGAATAGAACTTTGTCTGCTTCAATAAGAGCAATTGATAAAAAAGATAATTTCATTCTATGCCTTAATCATGAGTGAGTTAATAAATACTTTCTCTGAAATACTTTTTGTACCATAATTTTCACATAAAACATTTATCTATTTTTCATTTTCTAGACTACTACCAAGTTCTCAGGAAGAACTGTGAAAGACTTAATGAGACATTTATCTGGTCTATGTGTTTTATATTTAGCTGGTAATATAATGAGGCCAAGGTACTGGAATGAAACATTCCTAACATTTCACATAATTTTCCATTTCCTCTCCACCATTTTTTGGTATTTTGGTACAGTATTGTAACTTTTTGCTGTTTTGAACTTTACCAGCACTATAAATAAGGATTATGTTAGATGCGGCATCCTGTTAAACCTTATCCTGAAGAACATAATTCCATTTATTTTTGAGTGTATTATTGTCTAATAAACAAACTAATATGTTTTAAATTTGATTTTTTATAATGTCATACAAGTTACTTTTACTGACTATAATGCTCTTTCTTCAGGCACTTTTTAAAGTAATGTTACAAAAGGCAGGTTTTTTGTTTCTTCAAATCTTTTATAATTTTACAGGCATATGTTTCAAACTTTATTTTTCTATCAAATATATAATAACCTAATGATAATCTTGTAAGAATGGAAAAATTTCCCTTGATATTTAGTGTTCTCTAAACACAGCAAAGCATACATTAAGCATGGCAGCAATTTTAAAGTATTAAACAAAAAATATAATTCTCAGGTATATTTTTCTAATTAAACTGTATTTCCAAATTAGTTTGACAGGAAAATTAAGTCACTATGGTAAAAATACTCTGAAAAATATTTTTTTAATATAAGATACATAGCATAGTCCATTTTCCTTTTCATTTTATAGGACAAGCCAGTCTATAACCAAAGTGTGATATATGGGATAGGGTACAATTGGAATGAAATTTTTCTTCTCTTCTACATTTTGCCAAAATAAGGTATGAAATGGTTATGAAATTTCCATGTAAAATATAAAACACTAGGAAAATGAAGTTTTCGTTGCTTTATTTATTTTCAAGAGGCAGCTTAACTTCCAAGTAGAAAATTGAGTCTAAAAGTACCTAGAACAAGTTAACTTTTCTGTCTGTCTCTTAATAAAATAAGAGCTGTTATTAATAATATGATTAACTACAACATCTCCTTTGAAGGATGGTAGTGAGTGTAAGTATGAAAGAGTAAATCTATGTTTTTTAATTTTTTTTTTATGTATTTGGTACAGGTTCTACAGGGTCTCACTACACAGATCGGAATCACCACAGTGATCCTCCTGTTTTCAGCTGTCCAAGCACTGGGATTACAGGTGTGAGCCACCACCCCTAGCCTCAATCACCTTCTTACTGAGCCTTGGGGGCGGGCTGGCAAGGCACGCTGAGGATCAAATCCCCATCCCTGTGTCTGCCTAAACAGACACTTTAATCCCCGAGCTATCTAGTTGTTCCTTGAAATAGAAAATTTAGCCAAAAATAAAAAGCAATAAATTATTGAATGGAGATAAATAAGCATCATTTTTGTTTTCTTTCTCACAAAGTACCAAAAAAGTGATGTATATGGTCATCTGAATTCTATAGAATACAAAATTGAAATATGTTACGTATACGAAGATTGGCAAAAAAAATAAGCTCCCATTTAAAACTTTGTTAGTTTGCTTTTTAGAAAATTCTATAGATTCACAGTGGAATTTCATAGTTTATATTGATACATTTTTCTATGAGTAAAGGAAATGTGAGAATATTGCATTTATAATGTTCCTATGATAAACAAATGAGGTTAAAAGAAATTTAAATTATATTTCCTATCAAAATTTCGTGGCTCCCAGATTGAAACACCCTCTTGCTTCCTGATTCAGCCTAAAAATCTAATGTTTTCCTTCCTTTGGATGAGTCAGATACAACTGAGTGCATAGAATATATTAGAATACATTTATGATTTAATTCAAGGATTTCCTTTATATTTAGATGCAAACATCCAGAGGCACTAGGGAAGAAAATTCTAAGAAATTAAAATTGGAAAAGCTAAAATTTTCAATAAATACTATGGGATAAGGCACAATTTCAAATAATCATTTATCTCATAATTTTATTTATTGCATATGTTACACAATACAAGACTTAAAAGGAGAACTTATTCATAGTTGGGTCTACAGTCAAGTAAAGAGGAAAATCATTATATGTCAGGAACAGAATTTTACTCTTAGAAGCAAAGTGAATAATCTCAGGACAGCCAAGTGGGGGAATTCTACAGTGTTCATGAAACCCTCAGCAGAAGCCTCCAGGGAAAAGAAAAAACTCCACAGAGGTTGCCAACATTGTGTTGGCCCAAAATGACAAAGGACACAGAATGTGGACAAAAAACGTATAAAATGTGCTCAGGTAAATTCTCCTCTGCCAAAATGAAATTCAGGTATGAAGAATCAATTTCCCAATGGGCAATGCTACAAATTGATTTTTAGAACCCCATCTAACTGCACATAAATAGAAAAGTGCTTGTTAGTAGTTGAAGATGGATTTTTCCAACTGTATTGGGAACTTCTCTATGAATAGAATCACATCAATGGAAACTGTCAGTGAATAAACTGTGCAGGAATATTCTAGATTGACATTAAAAGGTCACACAAAACGTTACTAAATTTTTCCAGACCTGCTCTTAGGAAATTCTAAATATGTAGGGCAGCATAAAGTTATAAAATGTTAAGTAAATTTCCAAGTTGATTATAATTACTATTGTCACATCAGTTTATTTGCCAAGGTCAAGGTTTCAAAGTGAAACAATTGAGTGATTAAGATAAACAAACTTGAAAATTTATGTAATAAAGTAAACTTCCCTTGACTCTATTGATTGATATATTATTCAAAATATTTAATCAAATAATACTAGTAAAATTCCGTTTAAAGTAAAAAAACTTAAAGAGCTTTCATTTCAAATTTTCTGTCTTTGTAGGTTTTAGCTCTTCTTTAATTTCTTCTTCTGGCTCACAACTGTGAAATGGTCAAAAGGCAGCGATGATGAGGACAGCAAAGAGATAGAAGCCACAGGGTGTAGAGAATCCACGAACAGACTAATTGGTCCCTGGGTAATTACTGACTCTTCAGCAGCCATGCAATTGAAATTCCAAGGAAAATGAAAATACTGTATTCATATCTATCCAAATTTCATTCTCAAGAATAGAAATACAAATCAAATAAGCTTAAATATTTGGTAATAATCTCCAATCTATACTAAGGTTCTAAATATTTGAACATTTTAATTTTTTGCCTAACCATGTGGCTATATTTCCATGCACTTGTAATTGAATAAAATCCTGAAACTGGACTAGAAACCAATTACTTTCAGAATTTACTTTTCTTCTCTCTATATATTGTGATCCTGACTCAGTTGTGTCAGTGACAAGCTGTGTGATTTTGCTCAATTACTTTATCAATAAGGTAAAATAGTTTTCATTTCCTAAATACAGTGCAGTGTAACATTAAGAAATCTATGCGATTGTAAAAACAAAGCCTACCTAGCTTATGAAAGGTATAATACTCAGTCATGTAAGAAACATAAGTAATGTGTTAACTACAGTGTTTATCTTAAGAGCTAACATTTTAATAATGAAGAAAGTTAAGACAACAAATAACTATAAGGAGCAATCTGTCAGGCTCTATTTAAATGTGAAGACACAGTACACTGTTAAGAGATAAATTATCTTTGGAAGAAATTACAAGCAATGAAAGAATGCCATATTGAAAATATTGACTTTGATTTGGACCTCTATAAATTATAAACATCCTGTAGAACTGAAATTTCATTTAATGGAAAATTGAAAAGAGTGGACAGAAAGGTACCAAAGGAAGCACAGGAAAATTTTAGTGAAGTATGTGTACTATTGTTTGGTTGAGGCAGTTAGTATATTTCAATGAGTTCTTGGACACAGGCTATAAAGGCAAGGTGGGGCTTTGAAGATCAGGGAGAACGTGATGTGATAGTGAACATTTTAAAGGAGAGCAGTTGTTCTTTGAAAATATTTATATGACTCTACATGTGCTATCAATAAAGAAAAGAGACCAGGCAGGTGGGGCCAGCAAGGAGGCTACCCCAGTGGTCTTTTTTGAAAGCTAACTAAAACTGAACTAGGATGGTCACAATGGAATTTGTAGAAAAGGAATTCACGTGAAAGATACACAATTTGAAGTGCAAGTAATGTTTCTTAGAGGGAAACTATAAAAAATCTAATATTTCAAGTATGTTGTGTGGAGAAAGATGACTCAAAGGAATTCAAGTTAGTAGTAATAATGTAAAAAACTTAAGTATTAACATAAAACTTGAATAAATGCAAAATTCTAAATATGTATGATGATTAATATTTGCTAATCTTAGGCTAGGAATATGACTCAGTGCTAGAGTGCTTGTCTAGCACAAATAAGTCCCTGTGTTTGATCTTCTAACACCAATAAAAAGTGCTGTCTTTTTTTTTTTTGATCAAGAATAAATAACTCTCAAAGGTACTATGGTATATTTGTAACCATAGAGTAAAAAGTATAATTGTTCTGTAATGACTTAATAAATGATAGTATTCCTTCATATTTCACTGTTCTCAGAATGCCAACACAAAATTTAGTGCCCACCTTTTAATTAAAGACACATTTTTGCAACCTTATTCCCTGAAAAAATATTTCATCCTAGAACCAGAGATAGAAGCTGAAGGAAGCCAGGCAGAGTGCAGAGGGTCAGTTAGAGTAACATACACTAAAATCTCTGGTTTTATATCAGCTGTAAAAGATAGGTTCTCAGGTTTAGAACTTGCCAAGAAATATAAAGGCCACTACAAATTTAGAAATAATTAAGATATCTAAAATTTATATAAAATGTTACCTTGTCTAAGAAGTATATTCAAGACTACATTATATTTTCTTAGATAATCATAGTTTATACATGTTTTGGTTTTATAAACATCAGAAACGTTTATTTTTGTGTTTCAAATCTACTAAGCAGAGATAAATGAAGAACTGTTTTTAACTTATGAAATTGTTTCACTAGGAGACAGAAAGATAAGATTTTTACTGTATTCCTTCCTGAATTAATAGAAAGATTTTTGCTTCGTTATCCTTCATTAAGAAATTTTCACTGCTGAATTTCCAGAGAAAAAGTCTGCCTTTGAAGCAGGGACTGCATTTTTTTC
Source organism: Tympanoctomys barrerae (assembly GCA_002564285.1). NCBI lineage: Eukaryota > Metazoa > Chordata > Mammalia > Rodentia > Octodontidae > Tympanoctomys > Tympanoctomys barrerae. The sequence goes on along the minus strand of NDGN011332983.1, from coordinate 4,709 downwards.
CTTTAAGGAACAAAATTCTTAAGAGATTACTTGTTCACTGTGAAAACATTAACTTGATTGTAAGAAGGAGCAAATACAAACAATTTCTCCTCAAGATCCAAGCCACTTGAAACTCATGGCTCTAACCCCTTGTACCCATTCCCTCAGGAGTAGACACCTCAGACACATTCCAATTCAACATCTTTGATAAGGTGTATCAGCCAAGATATATTGAGCATGTTGAGTCAGATACTACTAAGGATTCAAGTATTCATTTTTCTTAAGTACTATTAAATATCAGGCTGAATCAGGTAATAAGAAAATAATGTAAAAGGTAGAATAAAGGATTTGGAATGTTTTATTTAAAAATAATGATAAATGTTTGAGGAGGCAAAAATGTTTCACCAGATTTAATCGTTATGTGATATATCCATGTATGGAAAATTACACCATACTCTAGTTATATGGACATGTTTTATATTTTATGAATCATTTAAAAATAAACTAAAAATAAATGATATGAAAAGTTCATTTTATTGTCAGAATAACTCATAGCAACAGGTGTCTGACCATTTTTGGTGTTGCCTCTGATAGATTTCCTTAATGCCCAAACCTCCTTCTCTTCTGCACTACAAGCAAGCAAGCTAAGAAAACCAGGAGTCTTCTTGGGTATTACTCAAATTGCTTAATGATTCACACCTAAGAAAGAGATGGAAAGTTTGCATTTAAATTCAGTCTAATGAGTTTAACTTAGGCATCCATTGCTACGTGAAACAAACTCTTTACATTGCTTTCAGTGGAAAGATAATCAATTGAGCAACAAATCATGGCATTTGTTGCTTTAAACATCTAAACAAATTCAAATACATTTGGACAGCTTAAAGGCTTGTACTGATCTCATGAGAGGAAATTATTTTTATGCTGATACCTGTATTTTATAATTAACATTTTGTTAGATGTGAAATGTCTGTAGCTAATTTTATTTTCATTAATAAAATATAAATAAAGAAATTTTAGAGATATGAATTACTTTCACATACAACCATTTGCTGTTAATTTAAATTAACTGTATTTATTTATTAATGTTAATTACCTTTAAGGATACAACTGCCATTGTGTAAATTTATTTTATAATCTAATAATTTAAGTCATCTGAGCAAAAAATTTTAATGACATAGGCTTGTACCTAGAAGATATTTTTCTAGGTTTCTGCTTTAGCTGCTCATCTTTAACTGTCAACACAACCCAATCTTTATGAGCACTGTTAGAATTGACATTGGAATCTACAGCAGTATTTGTCTTAATCCAATATTTGTCTCATTCCCAGTTCTTACTCTCAGTATTTACCTTATTCCCGAGTGTTTTAATTTTTGTATTTGTTATATCGCCTTTTCTTCTCCCAAAGACTCATCTTATCAGGTTTCCTCTATTGCGTCTGTAAATGACGGTGCAGCACATGCATGTATAATGTAGGACATTGCAAAGTTCCAAATAATGACTCCTTGAGTGCGCAGGTGAATTTGAATTACCTAGTCATTGTGCTCAGCTTTTGTGGTTTAATAGCAATGTTGAATAGTCATTTGGTATTGCCTCTGCTAGATCTGAGGCTTGCAAAAGAGCATGGCTACTTATAGTTGGTCCTTACAGATTCTGTTTGTCTTTCTTCTGCTTTCATTCCTTAGCCCCATCACTTTCTTTTCCCCAAAATACAATGAAGGTAAGCATGATGCATTTATATGAGACATTTAAACTGTTTTAATGTAGACCAAGGGAAGAGTAAATATTTTGACACAGGTTCTGTATAATTAGAATCAAATCATGAATGACAAGATAAAAAACACTTTCTATCATATTACATGATACAAAAAAAGCAACAACATTGACAGTATTCTAAAAATAAAGTAAAGGTGTTTTCTTCATGGCATAAGACATTTGACATGATTTATATTAAAGAATGTAATTTTGGTAAATATGATTTAATGAATGGTGAAACAAAATAATATAAACTTATTATTACTTTTGAAATTAAATTTATTTGTTAAAATAATTGAAAATAATTTTTTAATCTGAAGAAGTAGATGTGTCTGGTTTGTGCGTGCACATACAAATATAGACAGCTTGTAGCATAATGTAATGATATAGTGAAGTAGCTAAGAAATAATGAGGTAAAAAAGCAAGCAATAAATTACAAGAGAAGTTGATTTTCTGATAGTCTAGGAAATGTACACAAGAATAAAAAGAAAGTGAAATCTTTGAATTTCTTCTGAAGAACCAATCTTACTTCCATTTAAGGTGAAAGGGCATGACTCACAATGTATATCTGTAGTTAAAATCGTCTTGTTGAAAATGAATAAAATAATGTTAAACATTTTACATTTAAATTGACAAAAACTTCAATGAGTAAAATAAGCTAAGTTCTAATAGTATTGCTGACATGACTTTTCAAAAGAGAATGAAAACACAGACTCACTTTATATCAGTGATAAAATATGAGAATTAAAGAAGGCACAGCTAAACATGAATTGTCCTGATGGAGTCCATGTTGAGTTACTCAGGTAGACTCTTTACTCAAACTTCTTATACTTCCTCCTCAGTCGTCGTTTTCTTATATTTCAATGAAAACACTGAAGGAAATAAAGAGAACACTGATTAGCATATCTCTCTAAGCCTTTTAGTACAAGTAGTCCTATTTTGTAGAGATTTTAAGCATCGTATTTATTAGATTATGTCTTCTTGCAGTCATGTAGGCACTAGATAAATGATAAAAAACAAACATGATGATAATCTCTGGAAAACAGTATAGTGTAATACAAACAGATTATACTACTCTGCTTTCCTGTCATTGTGACATGATACCTAACACACACAATTTCAGGTACAGAAACAATTAATAGGCAATATATGTTGATGACTTGCATGAATTCTATAGAAAAGCACATTTTAATGATATTTAAATTCATAGTATTGTAATTTTCTGCATAGAGGTCTTTCATTTCCTTGTTTAGCTTAATTCCTTTTATTTCTTGTCTCTTAAAGCAACTGTGAATGGTACTGTTTTCATAATTTCTTTCTTTCTCATCTCATTCATTGTTGGTATACACAAATATGAGCAGAGATTTAATTTGGTTCATGGTTTCAGAGAATTCATGAGCAGTTGGTTCCAAGGCAGACATTTCTGGGCAGAAAGTCAGTACAAAACAAAACTGCTTAATGAGAGAGGTCAGAAAGCAAAGAAGAGCATCAGAAAAGAAGGAACCAGAAACCATGGATAGTACCTGAACTACTACCCAGTACACTTAGAAGTATGCTTTAATAATTCCATTGACTGCTCCTAGGCCTATGAAGTTGACATTTTTAACTACTATATAGACCTACTAAAATACTTCTAAGAATGGAGAATGGAAAAAAAATACTGATATGCTAAAAGGTCATATAGTTAGAAATGCACAATCTTCAATATACAAGATAGACTCAAGACTCTCATTCCACTAATTTTCCTGGAGATTGATAGATCAGCAGTTGTTGGTACTTAAGACAATTCTGTGTCCTTGAGTATACATGTGAATCCAACACGTGACACAAGTCAGTAAGTTAAGTTTTATCATTCAAATACTCACTAAAATTTTAAATTATGTTTTGTATCAATTAAAAAACCATTTTGGAGTATACTATAAAATGTATTTATCATAATTACCATTTGAAGCACATATTTATATTAATAGACACACAAAGATGAAATGCATGAAGAAACAGAAAACTATACATGACTGCTTATTATCTAGTTGTCTTTCTATCAGTGTCTTTCCATACCAAGGATATGTACACTAGACTTTCAAGAACACTAATTTGGAATGAATTTTAGAAAGAATATATAAAATGTCAAATCTAGACTATTTCATTTTTATCATAGTAAAGAGATGGGAATTATTTCTACATTTTAAAATTGTTAAGTAAAAGATAAAATGTTTTTTGATATATGAAAATTATATAAAGTTAAATTATATAAAGTTAAATTCTAATCTCCAAAATAAAACTTTATTTGTACATAATTGCAATGATAGGCTTATTTATTATTTATGGCTACTTTTGAGTGACAATATCAAAAAAATAATTGTGATTGAGACAATGTCATCTAAAACTTAATGTTGACTAGTGTCTCATTTATAGGGTAATGCCAGGCTTCATATTTCCTTCTTTCTAATTATATAAGCTATTATTTCTTGAGATTAATATAGTTTGTGTTCTCTCTATTCCATTCTGTATTTGCAGTTAACACCCAAATTAAATTATCTTTTTTTATATCTATCTATCTATCTATCTATTTGTTTATTTTTTGCCAAACCAGGGATTGATTGAACTCAGGACCTTGTGCTTGCTACGCAAGCATTTATTTCTCTGAGCTATTTCCCTGGACCCTTTAAAAGCTGATAAAATACTGATTCTCAGGTGGACTTTGAATTTACTTTTTACAAATACACACAAACTGGAATGCTTTATTAATTTTTCAAACAGTGACTCAGATTTTTCATTATGCATTTCTATAATACTTCTAAATTTTACCTTTATCAACGCATCTTTTGAAAACTTTTCTTGGACTTATAGGCCATCTTTGCCCTCTTGCATTCCTTGATTTTTTTTATTTTATTTTATTTATTTTTTATTTTTTATTTTTTGGTGGAACCGGGGATTGAACTCAGGCCCTTGTGTTTGCCAGGGAAGCGCTTATTCCA
>NDGN011332981.1:0-11576 GCA_002564285.1 Tympanoctomys barrerae | reverse complement strand
TACCTGTAATCCCAGCACAAGGGAGACTAAGACATGAGGATCCCTAAGAGTCTGAGCTGTGTAGTGAGATCCTGTACCAGAAAAAATAAAAAAATAAATAAATCTTTAAGCAAACAAACAAAAAACATTCCAAGAACATGAACATTTTAAAGTTTCTTTTTTCTGTCTACAGCATTCCTCACCATGGCACCTACCTTATTCTTCTGTATATTCTGCCCTTTTATCTGTAAACTGTGAACTCCCATGTTGGACAAAGAGCCTGCCCAAGCATTTTGCTAAGATACTTGCTACACTTTGTCCTGCCTTCTGTCTGCCCAGCCACCCCTCCACACCCTCATCCAAAGGACTAGAGACCCTGGGCTGAGATTTACTAAAGAAATCACAAGGTAGCCAGCCACAGAGTGTGTACTGCTTCAAACCACCTTGGCAAATCATTTTACGTAATTATTCTTCATTAACCTTCATGATTTTTCATTTCTGCACACATTTGTACCTTTTTGTTGCTACATTTTTGTTTCTCCATGATCTCATTTTGTTACCTACCTGTTCTTCCCATAAAAAAAATCTCAGTTATCTTGGCTTAACCTCAGTCTACACTGGAGTCTCTTTCATGACTTTTTTTTTTCCGGAACCTGGGATTGAGCTCAGATCCCTGTGCTTGCCAGGGAAGTGCTTATTCCACGGAGCCATCTCCCTAGCCCGTTATTTCTACTTTTTTTTCTGAGCTGGGGATTGAATTCAGGCCCTTGTGCTTGCCAGGCAAACACTCATTCAACAGAGCTATCTCCCCAGCCCCCTCTTTCACCTTCTAAGAAAAATATCTATCCTGCAACCTTTAATAAGTGTCCAGCTTTGGTGTTGTGTTTTGTTTTGTGTTGTGCTTTTTCCATTGACCTCTTTGTCACATAAAACACTAGAAAAGGATCTGAGATAAACATTTTGTACCATTTTAGGAGTTGGAATTTCTGTTTCATCCTCAAGTTAGGAACATAGAGCAACCTTGATTCTGTTGATAGTATGATTGCTAGACCTGAGATTCTGAGGGTGAAAGGATTAGGAACTCCTTGTCCTTGCTTACCCTGCATATAGATTTCTGCCAAAATGTTCTCTTATGGTTAGAAAGAGTATGTTTGCATCCAGACCTTTGTGATTACTATATTTCCATCAAGGATCCCATAGGCAATTATAAGTAAAATACATGTTTATTTTGAATGTGTAAAAATGAAATAAAAAGCCTTTCATTGGAGCTGAGTTTAGTAATAATGCTAACTCAAAAGGAACATGGAATCAGCATTGTACAGAATCTTTTGAAGATCCTTGTAACTTTACATCCTGGTCAACAAATAGATACTAGTTGTGCACTGATGCCCAAATAAAAATAGGTAGTTTTCACAGTGACAATGTTATTTATTGATTTTTGTTGTGAGTTAATAAATCACTGAATCTGTGTTTCAATGAAAATGATGTATTTTGTGGAGTTTTATCCCTATACTCTGTAAGGGAAAACATTTAACTTTCATATAAGCACATAAAAACAACTAGTGTATATAATCAGGAGAGATATTATAGAAATAATTATAACCAAAGCAACTCTCCCTAGTCAAATGGGATGAGTTTGCTAGGTATGACTTTCTGAGGGGAGAAAAAAATATAGGCAAATAAGTGGGTGTTTGAAAACATCTTGGGATCAAGAAAGTATAACACATTGATAAAATACCAATAGGTCAGGACTTTTGGCTTTGCGTTGCAGAGGGTTTCTTGGTGGAAAATAGAGTAGAGTGGATCATCAGAAATTCTATACACTAAATATTAGATTTCAATTCCATCCCATAGTTGATTGAAAAATTACTGAAAGAGTTCGCCCATGAATGACTGCAGACATATTTAAAATTGAAGATGATGTCTTGGTCAAGTAGTGAAAGACACCGTGAGACTGAATAGTGGGATAGAGAGATTGAATTGCAAGCGCATATAATATGCTAGTCTATAATATTGAGCAGATTAATAGTAAGAATAACTGACTATTGGAAATATATAGATTGCATTATGGGCCAGATATACAGCCATCCAATTGACTGGAGGATGAGAGAGTAGGGAGATTAAGGTGAGATCTTGTATTTGGTGTGAGCCACTGTTAAACACTGGTGCCAACTATGTGAGAGACAATCGAAGGGAAGTTTGTTCCAGAAACCTCTACAACTGACATGTAGAGTTGGCTGGAAAGGCTCTCATAACTGGAAAAATTGCCTTCCTATTGGAAGGCTGGGGCTCTGTAAGAATTTCTATGTAGGAGACAGGCACCTCCTCAATGCTTGTAGGGCTTAAAAGGATGAAAATGCTCAGAATGTCTGGAAAAAACTTCATCATCTAACTGTGAAAGTGTCTGCTTGGAACCAACCCCAATTCTCAACCTTTTTGATGGCTTTTCCTCTCAAGAGGACAGTAAAATGAGCAATACTCACGTCTCCCCCGCAGGGTTAGGAATTTTGTAGGAACTGATGTTGGGAATAGCTAACTCATCTAAGAAGCTGAGAATCAGCAGGGATGGCAATGGTCTGCTGAGTGACTGCTTCTGAGACTGCAACAAAATTGAAAAGCGTTCTAGCTGCATCATACTCACACACTGGCCTAGCAGTATGAGCTTCCTTTATTCATGATTCTGAGACACACAAAAGAAAGAAAAGAATCTTGCCACTTGGAGCAGCACAAGTTTTCTCATCCAGTTAGATCTAGGGATTCATTTCAAAATGGAAAATATCCAATATTAAAGACGAATTTTCTAGTCATGAAAGAGAACGTTGAATTCTAGAAGACATTAGGAGACTGGCTAGCATTCAAACAGTAGTTGGAAGGTCATTCTTGGCTGACTCATATGGTAGACAAATTCTGAAGAACTTCACTTGACAAACAACTGAGTGCTTAAGATGAATAGAATTTGTTATGTACTTGCTCTGTATGGCAATAAAGTCCAAATGAAAGTCACCTCAAATATGGGATAAACTTCCTTCAGTTCTAGAACAAAATTTGAGAGCAGACATGTTGGAAGAAGTAAAGTTAAATCTGTATACCTTTTATCTAAGATTATTAACAAGCATTTCAGATTATTTTACCAACCACAATAATCAAATTAACTCAAAGACTTTGCAATATTCTTGGAATTCAAAATTACCAGCATTGTCACCTTACTGCTAATGATTATTCTGTATCTTCTACATGGAAGATAGGGTGCTAAACTCTTAATACCCATTATTCTATAAAAAGTGAAACTCTGAAAGAAATAATTGATCTATTACCATACTACAGGTACATGGAAGAGTCTATTCTAAGAATTATATAAAACATAGGGGGCTTTGTGGTCATATGTGCCAAACCAATTCATATTTCTTAGCAACTGTGGCATTCATCCAAATTTACAAGAAGGTCCTCAGGGACTGGAGTTTATTAGAACCAGAGGCAGTTGTCTTTATTTCAAATGTCTATAACTTTTTCCTTATCATAAGGCAGAACTCAGTATCCTTATAATATGCGATCATTATTCTTGACCATATTCTTTGGAGACACTCATGATAGTCCAAATGTATCATTTGAGAGCTATTCAGATATAAACATTTTCCTGCCCAATATTAATTTCTTTTGTTTATTCTTCCTACATCCTAATTCATGACTCTTCCACTGTTTATTATTCTCCAAGGAGTATCTTCAAAAGTCAAGAATCCTCCCTGAAGCCCACAAAAACCCCACCAAAGAACATCCACAGGTACAACAGTAGACCCACATAGAGCACAACTAACTTGAAATGTAAGTCAGGATATTTTAAAAAATGTGTAAACAGCGTATTGTCTCCATACTCTAAAACCTGAAAAAGTAAATAGATTCTGAAAGGTGTAATTAATACTGTGAAAGGGGAAGAGTCTGTTCCAAGGGAAGGAACAACTAGGATGAGGAAAAGGAGAAAAGAATTTTTCTTTTTTCAGAACCAGGGATTGAACTCAGGCCATTGCGCTTGCCAGGGAGGTGTTTATTCCACTGAGCCATCTCCCCAGGCCAAAAGGAGAAAATAAAGAAGAAAAGGAAAAATAAATCTATCTATCTATCTATCTATCTATATCAATCAATCAATCTAATGATAGATGATAGATAGATAGATAGATAGATAGATAGATAGATAGGACATATCTTGGATAATTGTATAACTGTTTTTTGCTGGTCTATTGAAAGGAGTAATAAATGCTTATTTTTCCATTTTATTTTTTTATGATTTTTGACCAATTTACAGGCTTACGTCTGCTAATCTGAACAACTAATTGGAAGACAACAATATGCAATATAACAGTCATTGTTGATTCCTATCATTTTATTTAGTGAAATTCTGCTATCTAATATTTTCTTACTATTTTTTGTGTTCTCTTAAAACAATATGACCTTGAGTTTGTCGTGTGCTCAGCGAATCTTCTTAACTAAGATGCTCTACATTAAATTGAAATAATGATACCTTACTCATCTTATAGTTTATTTGGAATACAAATAAAACAATTCAAACAGATGCATATCATACTGTGTCCACAGATAATAATTATTCAAAATGATGATTAAATTGATCTATAAAAAATTTCCACCACCAGAAAAATGGAGTAGATCTAAGTTCCTCATGATAGGAGTCACCAAACCTTCTGGGCATTATGTATAAAATATAAAGCACACATAAGAAGATTCTTAAAATGGAGAAGATGAAGACAGATCAGTGAGAAACCTTGAGGCATAAAGAATAACAGGATAGTAAATTTTTCCTTTTTTTCTATTGCATACAAGAAATGGAAACATAGAAATGAATAGGCTTCAACCTGGAAATGCTAATCAATATAGACTCCAAAAAAGCCCCAACTAGAGCTTCTTTCTAGCAAGGAAAAAGGAAAAAGGACAGAAAGGCAGTAAACAATCAACTGTCCCAAACATTATACGAAGGCTGTGGCCAATCTACATTCACACCAACAAATCTTAAGCAAGAAGAAGTCTAGCTACAGAAGGCTGCAATGAGGATCATTGACATGCAAGACTGAGATGAGGACAGAGAAAGTCAAGTCCTTCGAAGGGTTTGATTCCTACTAGGCAGTGATGAGGCACCCTGCTGGCAATGTTACAGCCTGTTATACTTACTTTTTTCTTGTTGATGGGACAAAATAATGAGCACCCAAAATTAAAGAAGGAAAGATTTATTGAGCTCACAGTTTGTAGAGTTGTAGTCTATGCTTGGCTGGCTTTAAGCCAGAGTCGCACATGGCAGAGGGCAGCAGTTCATGGTGGTGGAAAGCAGCAAAGACCAAAGGGGAAAGCAGCAAATGTGATAAGCTAGCAAGTCTCGCTCCCTTCATGATCCAGTGCTGTGATAATGGGTGTGAGGGCTACGTCTTCCCTGGGGTGGGGAATCTAATTTGTCTGAGATAATCACAAACTCTAGAAGCCACCCCAAGGACTGCATGAGGCTTTGAGGGATCAACTAGACACAAACCATAACACAGACTATGTGGAATGTCTGGCTGCTGCTGTACCCCATCATTATTCTAAGCATTGGAATTCTGAGCTCCCATAATCACCCCACTGTAGTAAAGTTATTCTCACTGCTCTGTCAGAGAAAATCAATAAAGGAGTTAGCTCCTACTTGTGCTGAACAATAATCATGTAACTCTCCTTCAGTATCAAAGGAGACCAACTAAACAATTTCACAATATAATCTCCCAGTTACAGCTAAAATCTATCCATTATATGATGAATAAAGATGATCTCATACTGAACAACATCAACAGACCACCAAAACAGAGATAAGGTATATAGTTGACGTTAGTGAAGAAGAGCATTTCCATAAGAATACTGCTATGAGAAACTGAAAGAAGCCTTAAAGCAAATAATAAAGAAGAAGGCCTCTTTTATGGGAACATGTATATACCTCAAGATCATAATTTTGAGTGAAATAAATCAGACACACAAGCTTAAATGTTGTATGATTTCCTTGATATGAGAAACCCAAAGTGTAAATAAAGAGGAAACTAAAAGTTAGAGAACAGGAAACAGGGAGATAGGTTTTGCAACTGGACAGGAGACCAAGAAATGGAGGGAGGAAGGAGGAGGCTGCCAATCGGAGGGAGATAAAAATAACTGAGACGTGTTATGTGTAGGTACAAACTCCCTAGGTGGCAAGTCCCTGTGATGTACTGCAACATTCACTAATAAAATTAAAACTTAAAAGCAAAGAAATAAAACATCTCAGTAGAGAAACATGACATCTTAGTATAGAAATAGAAAACATGAAGTATTAAGTAAAAAATTTAAAACAGAAAAATACAATAATTGACATAAAATCTTAGAGGGCTGGCTTGCCAGTAGAAGGAACAGGTAAAGGAAAAAAATAAGTGAGTTGAAAATAGAAAAATAAAGACAAGAATAGGGAATAAACCAACTAAAGTAGAGACTTGGGACTTATGAAACTTTAACAAAAGATGGATCATTTCTATAATCTGTGGACTAGGACAGAAAAGAAAAGACAGGTCACACAAAGCTCTCAAAGGAAATCTAAGTAAATTTTTAATATTCCACAAAAGTCATGACCTACAAATTCAAGACATGGGATAAATATTAAACAGTAGAAACCCATAGAATCCAGACCAATATATACCATAATTATACTTTTAATCTGAAGGTAAAGAAAAGTCATAAAAGCAAGGAAATAAAAGTACCCTCATGTATAGTGGCTTTTTTTATTTTATGGAAAGGTCTACAGGTCTCACTACTAGATAGGACTCTTAGTGATCCTCTTATTTACAGCCTCCCAAGTGCTGGGACTACAGGCATGCACCACCACACCCAGTAGCAATTGTCGTCTCCAGGGCAGGCCCTGAAATCAAACTCCCACCACCTGCCCCTGCTTACAGGTGCTTTAATCTACTGAGCTATTTGGCCAGCCCTTACCAGTGGCTTTTAAATCAGAAACCAAAGGTCTAAATGAAAGCAGCACAATGTGTTTCAAGTGCTGAAAAAAGAACTCCTATTTAAATTGCATATGTCCTGAAAAATACCTTCCAGTGATGAAGAGAAACAACATGAGATTCTGAAATAATAAAAAAAAAAAAAAGATAAGAGAATTAAACACCAGGAAAATTCTCCTAAAAGAGTAGCCAAAGAGAATTTTCAAAACAGAATGAAAACTTAGAAAATCATGAAAGGTAATGCAGTAAGTAAAAATAAAGATAAATATAGTAAGTTTCTCCCTCTGCCTTTGAGTTTCTTAAACGATGTTAACAGTTATCAATCCTTGTCTGCGGTAGGCCTAAATTTATGTAGAAGTATGCATAAAACAAGTGTAAGCAAAAGAAACTGTGTGGAATAAATGAAGCAAAGTTTTAATACTTTCCTCAAGTTGGTAAAATGATGACAATAGTAGAGGATAGCATGCATAGAGCATAATAACTAAAGAAACTATGAAAGCATTCATTCAGAAACACAAAACTCCAAGACATGTTCAGCAATCCATAAGAAAATCGAGAGAGAGAGAGAGAAAGAGAGAGAGAGACCCAGACACCAAAGAAATGAAATAAAAGGTGTGTCTTAGTTACTTTTTTCTTTCCTAAGACCAAATTCCCAATACCAAAAATTAAAGGATGAAAGATTATTGTAGCTCATAATTTGTAGAGGATTCAGTTCACAGTTGGATGGCTACAGGAAATGCTTCCCTGGCAGTAGAAGGAATTACAGAGCAGCAACAGTTTATAGCAGGCAGAACACAGCAAATGAGTGAGTGGAGCAGCAGCAGCATCTGCAGCAACCCCTTGCAGCAGCCCGCCTTTCTTTTCCATCCAGTCCAATATACCCACCTTTGAGGTAGCACCACTCACACCAAAGTGGGCCTTCCCATCCTGCACATCCAGAGCTATCCCAAGCTAAATTGGACTAAATTGTATTCTCACACCCTTAACCCCATCACCACACACTTCATCTTACCATTTCAATCCCTAGATTCAGCCACCCTGAAAAGCCCCATCTATGACTGCAAAAGGCTCTGGAGGGGACATTTAGACAGAAACCATCACAAAGTGGAAACAGGAAACAAAATAAATTTGCAGACCTAAGCAATAATGTATCACTAATGACATTAAATGCAAATAATCTAAGTAAATCAATTCATTGACAGTTTACATTGTACTTTTTTCTACAAAAAAGAATATAACTAGATTTTTGTTGTTTTCAAGAAGCTCACTTCAAGTATTATACAAGCATTGGGCCTGGGGGTCTGGCTCAGCAAAGAATGCTTGCCTAGCAAGCTGGAAGCCCTGGGTTCGGTCCTCAGTACTAAATAAATAAATAAATAAATAAACCTCCCCCAAATATTATACAAGCAGTTTTAAAGTAAAAAGAAGGAAAAGATACATGATACACACATCAACTGAAGAAAATTGGGAGTGTCTGTATTAATGTGTGATAAAGTACACACGAGAGCAGAGAAAAATAACCTGGGACACTGTTATATGATGGAAAGAGTGCCAACCTATGAGACGATCTCACATCTCTAAGCCTGCATGCTCCAAGCAACAAACCTGAAAAATATTTGAAGTGAAAACTGATAGAGAAATTTAAAAGTGCCCACTACTACAGGTGGACTTCAATATCCCTTCAGAATAATTGCTAGTCAGAAAATTAAGAATATAAAGAACTGATGTCAGTAAACAAGAGATTCTAATCGAAATGTAAAGAACACTGCACCCAGCAGTGGAATACACATTATTTTTAATGTCCATGGAACATATGCCAAAACAAATGCTCTCTTCAACAAAAATAAACCTCAGTAAACTTAATGGTCTACTCTTCTCTAACACTAATAAAAATCAAATGAGAAAATAAGAGAAAGAAACAATCTCTGAACACTTGGAAACTGAATAGCATGCATCTGAAGAGACCAAGGGTCAACTATATTATATAGTTTTTAAAAAGCAATGATTTAAAGGAAAATGCACCTGTTAGAATTTATAAGACAAAGTTAAAGTACAGAATTTATTGTATTAAATATGAATTTAATACAACACATGAACTTGATACAATGGGTAAACTTATTGAATGCATGAGTTTGAATGCAATGCAGGAATTTAAAATTCCTCTTAGAAAAGAGGAAAAGTCAAATTCAGTCCAAAGCAAGCAGAATGAAGGCTATACAAAACAAGAATAGGAAGCATTGAAAATACAAACAAAAAAGCAATGTAGATCAGATGCAAGCACATGCCAGTGAGGTGTTTGTCGTTCAAGCTGACATCATAGCTAACCGTCACAATTCTACCCAGCCCCAGCATTGTATTCTACAAATGAAGAAAGAAAATCAACTGGAAGACCCGTCTTACTATAACTCCCTACATTTGACTTGAGGTATTCTAACACTGTGTGTACAATTTACAAACGATGACACTAGTCTTCGACTTCAGTGATTACAGAACACAGATAGATAAATTCAAAGTATTTGGCATATAGTCTCCTGAATCATGGAGAATTGTGACCACAAAGCCATTAATGTAAACTCTGCATCTAACAGAATCCAGAGTAACAAACCTAGAATAACAAAAATTGGGTAGAATTCGTGTCTTCTGAATCCCAACACAGATCCCTTATTTTCTCTGTCCTGTCATGGAAAGTGGTCTTTCCACCTGCCTATCAACCACAACCTAGAGAGATGTTACCTCCCACCTGAGCTTGTATCTGCATATACAGAACAGTTAGGATAGATATTCAGCTACCCTCTCTTAATTCAATGTGAAGAAAGATTTGTACTAATAGTGTTTGGACAGGATATCATGTCTGCCTCTTGTACTATGAATAACCACTATGGACACAACAATATGCAATGTATGGATTATTGTAACTGTCCTACTAACCTGTTTTGAAACTATCTCTGCTACTTGTTTCTCAATAAAACTAATTTAAAAAAGTAAAATGGGGCAAACCTCAGATCAATTAAAATCTTGAGCACTGGTGAAAAGCTTCCCAGCAGTTTAGGGCCAATAAATAAAAAATATTTCATCACGCAAACTCAGCAAAGTTCGGTAAGGAGCTCCTATTTCCTACCTGTGTTTTAAGACAAACAAAGGAATACATTTTTCAGGAGAAAGGACAGATGAGGAGGACTGTCAGTCAGTATTGATTTTATGTTGCTCTGGAATAAAATGACCTGGTTTGAATTGTTGTAAAGCACAAAAACAAATGGCATTCGGCCATAGATCTTAACTCATAATATCAATTTAGAAAATGTTTTTCTTCACAGCTCAAAAGGGCATCATGTTTGGCAGATGGGCCCCATCACCAGAGTCTTCACAAGGGCAACAGCAGGTCAGCCATTATGTATAATGGCAAACTTATCTTTTCACAAAGGCCACTCATGGCTTTGTCTCTATTGCAAGAGTCACTCTTCAGTCCAAAGTCATTTACACATAGTCCCTTTGCACGTAGGCTTGCATATCTTACTATCTGTAATACCAGAGCCTATGGTAAGTCTTCTCAACCACAACTGTGCTTACAGAACCAGAGATCTCAGTTAATGTAGTCTTTGGCAAGGAACAACACTCATGGGCTAATATTATTTATTCAATGTCATAATAAATGTTTAAAAAAACAAACAGAAAGCATTGAAAACTGGTTCCAGCATGTAATTGGTACCAGATGACTTCAAACATAAAGAATACATAATAGTCTATGCCATGGAGCCCCTGTGTCTGCAGAGATAGTCATCTGATTATCTAGAAGTTTCCATCATTCTGCCTAGCAATGGTTTTATTCAGGCAGGTTACTTTAACTTCTTTTGATCATTTGTGGTTGTAAAATGAAGACGAGCATGTCTAGACTGATGGACCATTGTAAAGATGTTGGAATTGTATTAGTAAAGCTCTGGATTTTATAAAGGATGATAAGGAATGCTCAACAATTATATAGCCCAATAACTTCTATTTATACTACCCTAAAGGAAATTGTCCTAGCTCTTTTTCCTATAATTTGTGTTATATTAGCAAAGATTTTTATCCAGTACTGAGGCAGTATGCTATTAGCGTCTTGGAGACAGATTTTCCTTTTGATAAATGATTCAGTAGATATAAATGCTGTAGAGTTCTGTCAAGCACAGTGACTTTTGTCTGTATTTCTTTTTCTGTATTTTAGGGAAGGGTTTACAGGGTGTTCAGGGTCTCACTACTAAATCAGACACATAGTGCTTCTCCTGTTTATAGCCTCCCAAGTGCTAGGAGTGTAGGTGTGTGCCACCATGCCCAGTCTTAATGGCTGTCTCAGTGTGTCCTAGGAGCGGGGCCAACACAACTTTTTTTTTTTTTTTTTTTTGGTTTGGGGTTGATGGACTTACTGTTTTTTTTTTTTTTTTTGAAAAATAGTGATGAGATAGTTTCAAACCAAATTTGTAGGATAATTTCAATAATTAACACATTGCATACCTTCTTCCTGGTTATTTGCTGTACAAGATGTGGACATGCTATCCTATTTACAAACTCTATTAGAACAAATCCCTCTATTCATTAAGAGAGTATAACTATATATCTATCCTA
>NDGN011332973.1:0-15023 GCA_002564285.1 Tympanoctomys barrerae | reverse complement strand
TTTGTTGACATACATAATCACTTTAACAAGGGAAAATTTAGTTATAATAGGAACAGTGTGACTGCACAAATTCATGCTCTCTCTCTCTCTCTCTCTCTCTCTCTCTCTCTCTCTCCCTTCTTCTATCCCTCCCCCCACCCAGCGCAAATATGTGCACATGATTGGTGTTGCAGGTGCTAAAACTCACTCTGACCAGCCACAGGAGAACTCTTCCCCACTGGACCTCAGCAAGGTTTCCTTATTTTGTTTGCTGTATCTATCTTGCTTTTTTTTTTTTTTTTTGGTACTGGGAATTGAACTCTGGACTTCACGCTTGCCAGGCAGGTACTTAAGCTGCTGAGCTATCTCCCCAGCCCCTCTACCTATCTTCCTTGAAAAGAGGAACAGTGATCAAATCTTTTAAATAATCTACTACTCTGCTGGTGTGGCCTTATTACTCAAATAAAGCAGGGACCAAACAAATGTAAGGAAGCAAGGTTTTCCTCCTTCTGCCTGTCCAGAAAGAAATCATTGCTAGAAAATGCAGCATTGTAACACTACATGTGCAAATGGATGGCAATGTAAAGTATCCATTTAAAGTATCTAATAATTGTGAAAGTATTTTTAGTTATTAAAGTATCTATTATTACTGGGGAAATTTGACAGATTTCTTTGAATTATTAATCCCCAAATTAATTAAATGAACATTAAAAATACTCATTAAGGCATAGTTATTTTAAAAGTTAAAGCTATTATTCTCATACAAATACAAAATGTACATGTCGCAACTTTACTGAACCTATTAATTAATTAATGATGAAAAGATAGCTGTTCAAACAAGAACAAAGGAAATTCAAAATTGCACACATGTATGTGACACTACAAATTCAGAAACGAATTCACTAATAGATGCAAACCTAGTTGGTAGGAATCTCAACCAAAGTTTATTTGCATTTTTATTAACAGTAGTCATCTATATTGTGTTAGTTTTACATGATTTAGTGTCAGGTATGGTAGCATATGCCTGAAATTCCAGCATTCTGGGTGACCTTGACTAGGAAGATTACAAATTTAAGTCTAGCAGGACAACTTAGCAAAATCTTGTCCCTAAATATAAAAAGGGTCTGAAGATGTGGCCCAGTGTGAAGACACTGGGTTCAATCCTTAGTAGTACAAACAAAATGATACAATTTATGAAATGTCTCAGTTACTTTTCCCTCATTGCTGGGACAAAATACCCAACACCCAAAATTAAGGAAGGAAAGGTTTAGTTAGCTCACAGTTTGTGAAGGTTTCAAGTCCAAGGCAGAGCGACACATGGCAGAAAGCCATGTTCATGGCAGTGGAAAAGAGCAAAAAGCAAAGGAGAAGAGCAGTAGCTGTGGCAGCTCACAAGCCTCTCCCCCTCTGTTATATTCAATTCAGGCTCTGTGCCCCAGGGTAGGTGTAGCACTCACACCCATATTCCCAGAATTGAATCATGAATTAATCACAAACTCTAAAAGCCTGCCACAATGACTGCATGATGCTTTGGGAGGACAACTAGACAGGAAAAATAAAGTGGAGGTATAAAATAAACTAGACAAGGAAAGATGCAGATGGCCCAGGTGCTGGTACTATATGGTGTCCCAGCTTCAAGTGAGAATGAATGCAATGGAAATTAGGAAGGCAATTGAAGGCAATAATCAAGTAGGGGAGCTGTAACCAAACACCTTATGATTTGCAAGAGATTGTCTCTAAAACTTGAAGCTTTTTTTTTTCTGGGTTTCAAATACTTCTTTAAAGTAGTAAGAAAGTGTCTTTACCAGTTCAAACAAGAAAGTAAAGCACATCCCATGTTTCCTCACTCCTTGCAAGAATGGCATGAGGAGACTGAAGAGAAAGAAAAAGGAGATGCATGCTGCAACTGGGTAAGCTCCTTAATACCTACCTGTGAAATTGTACCTTAGGAATGGCAAGGGAAGCCCTGCGGTCGAGTTGGGATTCTGAAGGCAGAGCAACTAGGGCCCTGATTTCCTCAGGGGCAGAAGGAGACTTGCAGTGATCCCATATATGCTGGTTGTAACCCTGCACCCCTAGCAGCATGGACCATTTAGGATGAGGGAAGGACCAATATAGAAACTTTCCTTCCCTTGTCCTAGATCTGACCCGGGGAACATCCCATGTGTTCATTCCCATACATGGAGCTGGGTGTGTGGTGTGTGGGACGAGAAAGGGGCTACAAGGTGCTTAGACTGTGGGCATAAACAGCAAATAATGCTGGCACTGCCCAAGGACAGGTATGGCCAGGCACAGCAGCTACAGATTGCACCAGACGGAGGTCAGCACCATGGGTCACACAGGACAAGACATCTTGACAACAGAGGGCAACTGAGGCAATGAAAGTGGTGAGGGAAAAAATGAAGAGAGAAAAGAAATCATAATGCAAAGTCTGGCCTTTCCACTGAGAGTCTGACTTGTGAATTATCCACCCCAAGTGCCTGTACATCACATCCCTTGACTGCTCGTCCTGCATGGGACAGCTTTGAGAACTTCAGCTACAGCACTGAGCATGATGGTGACGCTGCACCAGAGGACACACTGCTTTGCAGGAACTCTCCAGAATAAGCCCACACTTGGCACACCTTTTCAGCATTTTATAAAGGATTTCACCGAAAGCCTTCTCAGCTTCCTTTGTATAAGTAGTTATTTATAAAAGCATTATTTCTTATGCTTCCCTAGATCCTGGCTAGGCCCACAAGGAGAAGACCTATGTCTTATGTATCTTTTTATACAGAATGGGTTTTCTATCATATAGAACAGGTGTATGTTTATTACAGTATTATTTCTTTCTAAATTAAAGCTATAGTATTTCTTTTTAATAAAAATAACATTACTTTGTAAAGTTTCAGGGCTAAAAGAATATCATTAATCACTAATTTTTGTTCTAATACATGCTTTAATTAGCAAATCTGTTCCAATACACATAATAGCAATATAAAACATCCAGGTGATTTCTATATGAGACTTTATGCCTTCGCCGTACATGCCACTTCCTTATGGACTATTGGAGTATTAGGCAGTAGTGACCGCTGAGTGGTCTCTGGGTGGTGGGCTCTTTTTTCATGAAGCAGAGCACACTGAGGTTGCTGCCAGCCAGCCATTATATATGAAACTTCCATTGAGCTGTCAAAGTGGTTTTATCATGTGTGGCTGAATCCTTTTTTCCCTGACATGTTAAAATTAACCCAGAACCTATCCTTGCATAAAGTCGCTGAATTGTTTTTTCCAATAGACACTACCTTTTACTTAACTGTCTTGTTTGTACCTGCCAGCAAGTTGCAGCGTCTGGAGTACAGAGGTGCAAGCTACATAAGCACACACGTCGCAGCAGTGCAGACTAACTGCTTAGCCCAGGCCACTGCTGATGCAAGGGAAAAGTCCAGAAGTAACTCTTAGGAGAGCAGGTCTAGCCAAACCCATTGAAAAGGATGTGGCTG
The DNA here is from genome assembly GCA_002564285.1 of Tympanoctomys barrerae. NCBI lineage: Eukaryota > Metazoa > Chordata > Mammalia > Rodentia > Octodontidae > Tympanoctomys > Tympanoctomys barrerae. The sequence continues at coordinate 11,565 of NDGN011332973.1, read as the reverse complement.
TGAGATTGCAAACCATGGATGGAGGACTGTCCCTCTCCTGGTAATACTGCTCCATTCTTGGGGACTTTGGCCTCACCTTTGATTCTGCAAACTGACTCAGCACCCTCTGCTCTGTCTGCTGACATTTGTTGTTGAGCTCTTCTCCATAATACTTGTCTGCATCCTGCTGTCTACGACTTTTCTCCTACCTGCCAAAGGAGGTCTCAGGCTGTAGAGGTGAGTACTATTCAAGTTTCCCTTTCACTACCTTCATCCTAATGAGATGTCTAAAACTGATGACCTCTTTTATCTTAGCTTGCTTATTGTCTGCTTTAAAACACAAGCCAAGAGAAAACTGCATGAACCAAAATGTCACCTCTCTCCGAGAAATTCTAATGCCTACAATTCTAATGACACCTCCTAGACACTCATCCAGGAATGTGCAAACCTGTACCTCACCAAATAGTCTCAGATTCATTAAGTTGTGCCGGGCTATCATCAAAACCCATTAATGGATGTTTGAAAATTCTAGATGGCTAAAATGTGAAGTTTTATTACAACTGCAAAAGTTTGAGCCTTTGAGCTTCCAGGTCTTCCTAGAATCTTTCCTGACTTTTAAATTATAGCAAATTCAATTTATAATACACAATAGAGATAATATTTAAACAGCATTCAAAACCAATTTAGTAAACTATAGGACCACATTACAATTGCCACAGCATATTCTTATTTCAGATTCTGTTACAAAAGATGGCTACCATGCCTAGGGAGGTCAGGTGGCCTCCATCTCTCAAAACTGAGGTCCAGGCCAGCTGTAAGAAGAAAATTCACTCTTTGCAACCAGAGAGATGCAGATGGTTTATATCATACCTATAATCTAAATTATTAAAGTGCAAATGTTTAAAACAGCACCTGGCCTTTATAAAGACTATGTTGTGGATGGATTCCAAATTGTTTTGCAATACAATCATAAAGGCTTATGTCATTTTCTAAAAGAAATTTTCTTTTGAAACTAAATTGCTGCTTGATGCTTCCCAAAGTTGATTTTTGGGTAAGGGTCTAGTCTGAAATCTGCTTTTATTTTTGAGTGATAATAACATGAAAGAAACATAGTTTTACCTTTTTTTTCTTCTTGTCTTTCAAATTACTTAAATATATATAATCTTTGGGATGTCAGACAGTCTTTTTAGGTAAAGCTCAATGAATAAAGCAAATTGAAAAAGTTGTACAAATTTAATGAAGTGATTTGAAAACACCAGACTACTTGTAAGAAATGGAAGATTGTATTGGTTAAAGCAATGATGATCTTACCCTAGTTTACTACACCAAATCAAAAAGCAAGCCAATAGATACAAAGACAAAAACATTCCATCAAGTTAGATAACTGATCAATTTGAATTTCAAAAAATTAAACTGTATGATTAATTGAACCAGTTGCTAGATGGTTGTTTTGTTAATGTCTATTTTTTTTTTGCATCCAACATATCAGGAATAAAGTATAGAAGACACCGAGAGGGTAATCAGTCACCAATTCATGTTATATATGTGACATTGAAGTCTAATTATTCATTCACAGGAGTAGGAACTAAATTGAGTGTCTAGCTAAGAGGATTCCAAGAAAAAAAAAAGCCACAGGATCATTTTGTGACAGTTATCTACTGTTGTATGATAGATTTTCACATAAATAGCATGATAGAAAACAATTCTGACCAATACATTTTCAAAGCTGTTCTTTTTTTTATTAGCATTTATAATCCTCTGTTCAATAGAACTGAATCTTTATTTTCCCCTTTAGAGTCATTCAAAGTCTTATGGTCATAATCGTCAACTCAAATCCTCTTCCAAAACAGCATAGAAACATTTTAAATGTGATGGAGCTGAACACAGACTATCTCCAGGAAATAAGCTCGGAGATTTTTGCTTTGGCTCTGTCTTAATCTTTAATTGAATAAGATTATTCCCCTTTTTCTCTTAAAAATGAAGTAAGATGAAGAAGTGGTTATATGTCTCTCACAAAAGATGACTTACCCTCATATTATTGGCATATATATCTTAGACATCAATCTAATAGACAGCATAATTAGTTTTACCAACATTTTATGTAGCTTAACAAATCATGTTCAACTTATTGAAGCAAGCTACTGTATTTATGCTGAAAGTATACAAAATCAGTGCAATCTTTCTTTTTTAGTGTAATCTTTAAATTAGAATTTTATTCCCAATGTTTTCCCAACTCTAGTAGACACACAGAGGATTTGTTCTTACTAACAAATATTTTTTTATTTACTCATTTTGCACAAAATATTGATCCCCAAAGACTTTTGGTCAAGGTATATAGTATGAGAATTATATAAAACGTTCTAGTTAAAGATCAAACTGTGATTCCATTTTTAAACTGACCAACTGGAATAGAAGACAACCAGCCCTTCTACATAGCAGAGGGTGGTAGAAAGAAAGTTGGATTTTTTCCATGTGACTATGCTTCTTTCGATATCATTCATTGTATAAATATTAGTAGAGAGCATGTAAGGTACCAGGTCAGTCAAGTGTTGTATATTGGGAATACAAAATTAAATAAGACATCATCTCTACTTCCTGGACTTCTAGGGAGGTTGCAGGAAGAAAGGGTAAATTCACAAATAAAAGCAAATAAATGAGTTAAGTACTACTGAATATGATAATTTAAAAGTAAGGAACCTAAGATTGAATGAACATTAAAAAAAAAATTAACTGACTGCTATACTTCTAACTCTAAGCTATTTTGGACATGTAAGTTCTATTGGAAAATTACTAGCATACTTACTAAAATTACTTTATGATTTGCCATTGCTTTGAGGAAAAAAGACAAAGCTCCTTCCTATGACTGGCTCTGAAGGCCACCCAGTTCTGTGGTCCCCTTTGTCCCTCTACACTTTATTTTTAACAACAGCATTGAGATATAATTTAAGAACCAAAAATTTATTGTTCACTTCTTTTAACTGTAAAATTATGAATACTTCAGTGTATCAACAGGGTTATATAGGTATCATCACAATCTAACTTTAGAGCATTTCTGTCACTCTAAGGACGCCTTCATGCCCATGTAGCCATTGCTCATGGCCACCCCAGCCTGAAGCAGATACTACTCTACTTTTTATCTTTATAATTTTTCTTTTTTCTGGATATTTCTTATAAATATTTAATGTTTGCTCTTTTGTGACTGGCTTATTTCACTGAAAATCACACTCTCACTAGACATTTTCCAGGTTCAACAGTTTATGCACTTGAGGTACTTACCTACTGTAGTACTTGCAGCTATTTCATTTTTTTACCTTGTATTTTATGTATTTACAACTTTTTTGTTTATTCTTCAGCTTAAGAACACCTGGGTTGTTTCTACTTTAAATACTATAAATAATCCCACCATGAGCATTCACTTGCAAGTATTTGTGTGGAGATATACTGCCACTGCTTCTAGATGGGTAGTTCGAAGTGAAATTTCTAAAATAAAAGAGGAAAATTGAAACAAAAAAGAAGTAGAATTTCTAGGTCAGAGTCTTTGTTTAACATTTTCCATAAAAAATAAAACATTTTCCAAAGTAGCTCCATGAACTTGTACTACCACCAGCAATGTTTAAATATTCCAATTTTCCCACATTTTTGTCAGTACTTGGTATTGTTTGTGTATTGCAACCATATGAAATGGTATCTTGTGGGTTTGGTGTGTATTTCTCTAGTAACTAATGATGTCTAACATCTTGCTTTATGTTATTGGACACTTACATATATTTTTGTGGAAAAATATCTACTCATATCCTTTGAACATTCTGCTTAGGTTATTTCCTTGTACCATTGACTTAAATAATTCCTTATACATACATTCTAGATACAGATAAATGATTTTCAAATATTGTCTCCATATTATTCCAATTATAGCCTTCAGAGTACAGACTTGAATACAAAGAAAGAAACAACAATATTTGTGCTATTCTTGATATACTACTCCCTCAATTCTCATTCACTGCACAGTGTAATTTATAAATGGCAAAGTATGACATTTATAAATGTGGGAATTAATACCCTTCAGTTACTCAGTAAAGTACTACTGTTATACCAAGAAAACTGAACTTGTATAGTAGAGCTCTAATTGAACTAAATTCTTCAGAGAAGGTTGTCAAATGCTTGTCTGTAGAATAACTGCAGATTACATGTTTCTACCGCTTTTGTAGTCTCATAATTTAAATAAAAACCTTTAGTGAATGTTATAGCTGCAGCTAAAAATTGTGCTTGCAATGTTTTTAATCTTTTCAGTTTACACTCTAGGAAAAATCTCTCAAGTTTACTTTCCTAAATTGAATTTTTTGGCTCAGTGCAAAGATTTATTTATGTTTTAGTTGTTTCTATTGGCATTTTAAGGATTGGGTTTTTAAGGTGCTTAACATAAAATAAACTCACATACTGATACGTTTGGAGCTCAGCAAAATTTTAAAACCACATGTTCCCAGTGAAAAAGGGAGAACTCTAAAATTTACAAATCCAAGGTAAGTTGAGATAAAGGAAGAAATGTTGCAAAAATGTCTCTGTGGTCAAGTGTTTGAGTCTGTATAAGTTGGTATACAGTTTTTCTTGAAAATTAAATTACCAAACTCAACCATTTTTCATATTTGACAACTAATTTGGGCAGTGTGGAAAAAGAGATTCTGAAATAATATGTGTGTAAAGAAATTGATTTCGGTTTCATTTCAATCTGTATTCATCTTGACTTGAGTTATTTGTTCAGGTTTTGTTTAGGATGAATATCTGCAGAGCTGCACAGTGGCATTTTAAACAAAATGTTTAGAGATTAAAATGGAAAAACTTAAGTTATTTTCTAATAAACCTTTCTAAAATTCAAAAAAAATGGAGTAATTAGTTAATTTTTACACATTTTCTAGGCCTGTCAGTTTATGAACATAGGCTCACACTTTTAAAGCAAAGCAAAAATAAGTCTGTGCTGATATTGTCATCAGTTAAAATTTAAATATTTTGTTTCAACATTTTTGAAAAATGATTCTTTTATTCACTGTCCTTCTAGCCTGTCTCCTGTGCATGAGACTCAAAGGCAAGATGTGCATTTTCCGTTCTGGCCACTTGAGGGAATCAGACTTTAGAAATGTCAGCAATTCAGGTCTTTATTTCAAAAGATAGGAGAATAAACATTTATTTGTTCCCAAATGTTTCTTATTGTCACCTAGACATCAAAAAGATCACAAAGCCTACGTTCTGAGATAAATTGCTCTTTGTATACTTTATACCCAGGTGGAAAAGAAGAATTGCTGAATGAATGGGAATCCCGGGAGGTACTAAGTGAGGTCCCCACATGCAATTTATGATCAGCACTCATGGACTTCAGAATGATTAATACCATCAATTCTCACTGGAATCAGAGCTGTTTTAGCCCAGGAGAGGACTGTATATTACTGTTTATAGAAGCAGATAACATCAAAGTAACCCATGGCTTGTGTTAAGCAAATACAAAATTCTGGGTCAGCGCAAATTAATCCTAAAGGAGCAACGGAAAGTTCTTAATGACTGGGAGATCTATACGTTATCACTTTTCATTCCAGTGGTGGAAAATGGTAGAACTATTAATGAGATTTGCAAATGCCTCCCTTTACTGCATTGTGCTAACAGCTGCATGATAACATGTTCTCCAATAGGGAGGCCTATTATCTCTACATCTGTACATTGTTAATGAAGTGTAGAAATCTATGCAGTTTTAAAATTACATTCAGGAGCATCTGAACCATTTTAATATTAAGTTTCACAACAAAGATGCAGCAAATCACATTATACTTTATATATTCTTACACGTTAAGTGGTTGTGTAGATGGATGAATTAAAGACCTCTCTTATCTCTGTTATGTAAAACATATGTATTTCAGGGACATATAAAGAATTTTTTTCTCAAGTAATGTTTTTCAGTAGATAATTATATCTTCCTTTCTTTTTAGGAAGATTAGAAAATTTTAAATGAAAGAAAACTAAAGAGAGCCACTAATTCTACTGAAATCCTTTATGCATGCATTTTTAAAAAGTAAAATATTTAGAGCAATTTAAGAAACCATGCTAAAGTTCTGCAGTGAACAATTTTTTCTATAGTTGGTTTCTATTTTAATATTTTTAATCAAAAATTCATTTTATTGATCCATTTAGAATATACCATGTATTCATCCTATTATTTCTTGAGGAGTTACAAGCTGTCAACTGTCTCTGATAAACACAGTAGTAAACTTAAATGTATTAAAATCATCAGTACACCCTCCACCTGAACTAAAGCACATACGGTAACATTTCCTTTTGTTTTCCTACTGCTCCAAGTTTTCCATCAATTTCAAAAGTTCAGAATCTAATTGACTTGAACTTTTACTTGTTGTTTAGATTTTGGTAAATATTAAAATAATTGAATAATTAAGTAATCATTCAGTCTAAACTCTACTATATTTAGGCTGATTTTTCTTTGTGAAGCAATCGTACTAAAATAAATTAATAAAATGAATCTAGAGTAAAGTTATATTACTTAAATGTTCAAAAATCATTTCATTTAAATCAGTGGCTTGAATTTCGATTTCTAAGGTTGGTATTTGACCATTATGTTTTATTATATAATTTAAGGCACAAAGATTCTCTTACTCTAAATGATAGCAAAAGAAATTATACTGATGAAAGCCTTAGATGACATTTTTATTATTCAGTTTTTACTAATTTGTGTTTGTTTCCGACAAGTCATGTAAAATTAGGACTCACTTTGTTCTGCCCAGTAATGAAATTGTCCAGACTTAACTATCCCTCACTTTAACATTCAAACAGTAGTCTCTAAACTATTGCTACTCAGGCTTCAAATGGTCACGTGCCATCACAGAATCACGACTATATGCCCATTCTGATGCAATTCTCTCAGAAATCCTAGTTAAAAATGTAAAAAAATCCATCACCTTATAAATTTTTAGCTCTTTTCTCTTTCAGGCCATATTTTTAGCCTCACCATCCAAATCTGTAGAGATATTTTTGATGGCTGATAAAAAACAAATCAATTTAGACAACCTGTCTAATCCCTCCTGTGGCTTATTTTTAACAATCATTATTATGCTCTTGGTACACCATTGTACATTTCCAAGCAAGTTCATCTTTTAAACAATATTGATTTCTGTAGATGGCATAAAGAATAGACAGCATCTTCTGTAACCATTGAGAAACCCAAATCCCAGAGGTCCAAAGTCAAGGCCAAGACTGACTCCAAGGTCAAACAAGTTAGTGTGCTGTGGGAACTGTATACAGGGTGTGTGACATCTACTCTGAGATTCTTTTTGTAGTCCAGTTGACCAAGTAAGTTGTAGAGTTTTAACAAAGTTGGTTTTAGAATCTCCATTTGGATCATAGATTATGTCAACATATCTGTAAACATCTACTGGGATTCTGATCTGGCCATGACTGTTACTGAAAGAAATCCATGGTGAAGAAGATGTCACAGATTTAGTAATTAGTACATTGAATTGACTCAATATTGACTCATTTGTTTAAAACAAAACTTCTAAGTCTTGTATTTATATACACATTTACCCAGTATGTAAATTTTTAAGCCAAAAATTTTAAGAGCACAATCTACACCTTTTGTTTGTGATATGCTCGTTATTTGAATTTGTCCCAAGAGCTTCTTCCATTTTTCTCACACAAAAGGAACATTTTATATTTCCCTACCACTTATAAAGGTCAGTAAAATATTGCTTCCTGAATGGAAATAATATAGGATGTCAGTATGCCATGTAAGAAGAGTTTATTCTGTCCCTGGTTAGAATTTTGAACTATCACTTTTTTGGTTTTATACCAGTCATTTTAATATGTACTAGCCACTTGGGCTACCCTAACACTTGAGGGTTTATAGGTACTGTAAATCTATTAAGCTCCAATTTGCACATAATAAAATGAAACAGCAAGCAGTTAAGTGAAAGGCTTGATTCTGAGCTGCCGAACATTTTCCAGGAAAACTCACTGAAGCGGCTTCTGCTACTGCTGCCTGCCTTTGAGAAATTCAATCACGCTGATTGAGGAAACCTGGAGAGAGCTGGCTGTTCCTTCCTCCAGTTTATAATTGCCCTGTAGACCATTTAATCATCTGTAGATGAAACAAAGCTGGTGCTGTAGAGGGCCGGAAGCAAAGGCATGCGCTTATCAATTGCTTCCTACCCAGCCTGCAGACCCAGCACCCATCTCTGTGCCTTCTGCCATCAGGCAGGGGAGCTTCAGGCAGACTGGATCTTCCGGTTGTCAGTGCAGCGCGCTTCCTGAATGCTTTCATTTTATTACAGTAAAGCACACATCAGCCAAGTTTTCAAGTGCTAAGTTCAAGGCAGAGAAAGGAGTCTTTCTCCTCGCTGAGGAATGCAGATGGGCACAGATATACTAGCAAGACAAGAACTTGCCAAGTACTGAGTTGACAAGAAAAAATAAAGCCACCTTGGCTTTGGCTAAGCAAATCAAAATAATCATCTTCTTCTGTGTGACCACTTACAAGTAAATTTCAATATAAACATGACATATATCTGTACTACAAATATTGTCTAATATAAACAACCAGATGGTTACATAGGCATATTCTAGCACATCACTGTCAAAGCTGAGAATTTTGGTAGTGGGTTTCACTGCTCGTTGTTGGTGGGTAATACTGTCCTAGCATCTAAACAGATCTGGTCAGAAACCACATGACCAGTTTTATTAAGAAAGAAAAAGAAGGCATGCTGGCAATGAAGACATGGAGAGGCAGAAAGCCTGATACATTAGATGAATTAACTTGGAATATTAACCTTCTTTAGGGTTGTGAAATGTATTTCTTCCTAAATATAAAAACAGTGAGTCAACAGTGTCAGCCCCCATAGGCAACTTTTTGGTGTCATTGTCCACCACCATAATTAATTTTAAGAATGAATTTGAACAAATACTATGTTTATAAGGGAATTTCCTGAAGAACAGTTTCATTGTTTGGAACTGTCCATTGGATTACTACAAAACAATCTGTGTGTTTTTCTTTTTTAAGCTTTGCTTGTCAGTGGGGAATTTTTAAGGAATTTTAATTCTCAAAAACAGTCACTCCTGGCTAATGTGTGCCAATTAAGTTCTATTCATTGAATCAACAGTTTTCTGTTACCTGTTCCTTCAGGTAGAACCGAGGCTGATAGCCCTGCCCTTTCCCAGGCTTCTGTTCAGGGACCTTTGCTGCCTGCGAACAGTAGGGACACCTGTTTTCTGAGCAGGGAAGGCCAGCATCTGAAATCTTAGGAATGGGGCTGCTATTGAAAAAGAGGTGCTTGATAAGGCAGCCACTGTGATAGGCAGCGGAAATTTGATAATGAAAGGAGATGCCTAATAGATTAATCTGGTGCGATTTGCCAAAACACAGGGTTTTCTGGAAGATTATCCACACTCGCAATAGGAAGCTCTTTGTTTTGTGAAAGTCCCCACTTATCATTGTATTCTTTATCTCAATAAGAAACATAATGGTTTACTTGTTTACATGCATGGTAGATATATGTGAAGCTGGGCTGTGGGGCTGTGAACTCCCTTTTATTTGAAATGTTTCCAGCATGCAGCTTATTAGCTAAGGGGGAACAAGCAGTTGGACACATATAAAATTTAAATCTGCTTTGCTTAGATTGGCAGAAACGACTGTTATTTCATCCACTGGGAAAAGGTTTTATTTCCTGCTCAAATACTTTTGGAGGAGAGTTGCAAGCTTATTTGTAATATATATATATATATATATATATATATATATATATATTTGTTAATATCAATGGGTCATTTTCCACTGATTTTAATACATTTAGATTTGTCATCCTCCTGCTTTGTTCAGTTTACCATAAAGTGTAACTTACGCCTTCACATAATTTACATAGCCTGTGTCTCCAGTCTAGCTCTTAATGTATCTTGAACAGTTCTGTTTTGATTTCTGTGTTTGATTTTTAAATAATTCACACATCCAGCAGGAGAGGCCTACAAGAGAACAATACTCCTACTCTAAAATAAATAAAAAATATCCCCATGCTTGAAAACAATATTGTTAAAGCAACCCACTTTTTTTTTAGGGTAATTTTCTCTATGGACAGAACTCTTTTTTGTTGTTTCTGTTCTTATACAAAATGAAGCTTGCCAGGTGAAATAAGGACATATAGGAGAAAGCTTACAGACACACAATTCTACATGCCATGTTCCTAGTGCTTTCCTGCTGGGGATCAAATGATTGTACGATGGACCTTTAAAAAGAACAGTTAACATTTATTGACTGATTACAATATGGCAGACACCGAATGGAGAACTTTTTAATCTTTTTAATCTTTTCTTTGGTACAGGGTCTTGCTATGCAGCTTGGACTCATAATGATCCTCCTGTCTCTGCTTCCTCAGTGCTGGGATTACACGTGTGGGCCACCACGCCTGGTTTCCATGGCTAGCGCACTGCTCCTGGGTTCTGGGGTCTGCATGGGATGCAGAACTGGGGAATCAAACTCAGGTCCTTGTGCTTGCCAGGCAGGGACTTAGACCACTGAGCTATCTCCTCAGCCTGAATGGAGAAATTTTTTAGGTCCTTGTTCTGTGTAATCCTTGAAACAATCCCATAACCCATGTAGGAGGGAAAAATGAATATGTAAAGGTTTAGTTACCTAAAGTTACACATCTAACAATGAGAAACATTGCAGCCTGAATGTCCTTAGCACATGTGGACAGTTAGGTAGAGATCTTTATTTTTATGAAAGTAGGTGGGGCAAGAATTATTCTCACAAGAGAATTTGGAGTGTGTGTGAAATCCAATGCACTACTCTCCTTCCCCACTGTTTCTTTGCCTGCAAGACCCACTGAATGACCTTTGAATGTCATGGCATTGCATGTGCAAGCAGGAAAGACAGGAAGCTATGTCAGTCTATCAGTGAAAACTGGAGATAGAGACCTGATGAACCCATCAAAAGAGAGCACATCTGGGGCTGGGGAGATGGCTCAGTGGAATAAGTGCCTCCCTGGCAAGCGCAAGGACCTGAGTTCAATCCCCAGTTCCACAAAAAACAGAGAGAGAGAGAGAGAGAGAGAGAGAGAGAGAGAGAGAGAGAGAGAGCACATCTCCAAAAGGATTGTCTGTCGAGACCGTCTGATGGCTACAAACAAAAGTTGCTGGTTCATGCGGCTGAAAATAGAAAATTACCACCAGGTAGCACATGGCACCATATGAGAAATCACATTGTGCCTTCTTCAAAACTGTTTTATAAATTGAAAGCCCTGGAAATTTACTTTTCACCTTTATGGGTTTTTTCATATTTTACAATTGGTTGAGGCACATGTGGTTTTCTTCTTTCTTTTCCAGTCCTCTAGTTAATTCAAATTTTGGCTGTTATTGTTGAAAAATAAGTTTTCATTATGGGATAAAACTATATTAAGTAATTTGAAATTGAAGTCCAGGGATGTAGTCAGAGTTTGTGTTTTCACATTATTTATGTTTTAAAGGATGTTACCTGATTGAAATATTTGAGGGGCTGGGGAGATGGCTCAGTGGAATAAGCGCTTCCCTGGCAAGCACAAGGGCCTG
>NDGN011332963.1:0-23188 GCA_002564285.1 Tympanoctomys barrerae | reverse complement strand
GTCCCAGTCAACCTTACTGAGCGGTAAGAAGTATACAGAAGTGTGTGCAGAGGTAAGATGTACAGCAGAACCAAGGAAGGTCCCCACACACGCCAGTCTATGCCACCTGCAGGAAGAACTGGGCTTTGCCGCAATCCCAGGCCTTGGGCTGCTGAGTCTCCCTCTCATTCCCCCTTGGAGAGGTATAAAGGGTCTGCAGGTGACTATAATGGGCAGCACCTTTGTCTACCTGTGTGGTTTCACACCTGTTTCCCTTGTATATTGTTTTCTTGGAAATTAAATTTAGGGCATTTGGATTATTAATATCTCTCGTATAATAACATTCATTAATATTTTGAGTTCTGTAGGTACATTCACAGGTTACTGTAAGCTGTATTGTGGCAACAAGACCTTAAACTTCATTGCATCCACTCAAGGAATAGAGCTGTATGCTTACCAACACTGCGAGAGTCCTGCGTGCCATGCAAGCTCACGGCAGAGAGCTTCCTCTCTGGTTCCGGAAGTGGGCAGGCGCTAGGGGCATGTCTGCCATGTGGGCTGCTGCTCGGGAAGCCTACGTTCTCTAAGGCAGAGAACACTAAGTGTGACTCCAGCTCATTCACGTGCAGTTCCTAGAGGTGAAGCAAACTCAGTAGAACAGAGGTCAGCCTGGTCCAGCAGGTGGAGGAAACAGCGACAGCCACTCAGAGAAATGCTTTGCTTGGGAGGACTTTGAAATCACTGTGAAACACCCCTTGGAAAGCCCTGTCCACCACACCCAGGAAGCTCAAAAGTCAACTCACAGTGCTGTCTTTTTTATGGTGGTGGTGGAGGGACCAGGGATCGAACTCAGGCCCTTGCGCTTGCCAGGGAAGCGCTTACTCCACTAAGCCATCTCTGCGGCTCCAACACATTGCTGTCAAAAAAGCGGCAGGAACTTCCCTGTTGTTATTATTTTTCTCTTTAATATGTGTCAACCCTAAAATAGCTTCAGCCTGACTCACTGTAGGGTGTTCAGTGGGTGAGGGATAAAGAAATGGAAGGTCTGCAGAAGAAAGCTCTCTGGATCTCTCCTCAGTATATCCTGACTTTTCCTTTCCCTTTCCCTTTGTGGAGCTGGACAGGCACCCAGGGCTGTGTCCACGCCAAGCAAGTGCTGAGCGGCATTCCTCGCCCCAGGGGCATGATTCAACCTGAACAGAAATTCAAATGAATGTGTATGTGTGCATGTGTCTACTACTCACAATGACTTGAGGTCTTTCATAAAAACCTTAAGTATAACTAGCAAGTCCTAAGGTCTGCTTGAATTTTCATTCATGGGTATCTAAACAAACTACTAGGCTGCAGGTCTGACTGGGTAACCAAAGCACTGATGATTGCTATCTGATTACAGATAGCTGGTGTATTAGGTTTAATGATAAATTGACTATGCCAGGTTGGGGTGATAGCTCAGTGGTCTAAGCACCTGCCTGGCAAGTGCAAGGACCCTGGTTCAATCCCTGGAACCACATGCCGTGCTGGCCCCACAACCCAGGTTGTGCTGTGCAGGTCACTGAAATGTAGCATGGTGGGGCACATATGTAATCCTAGGGGTGGGGAGGCTGAGACAGGGGCTCACTATGAGTCTGAGCTGCGTAGCAAGACCCTGTACCAAATAAATAAAATATTATAAATAAATAAATAAACAAACAAATAAATAAATTGCTATGCTAATAATTCTACACACTGGCTCCCTCTTCTACTATACCTTCCTTTTTAGTGGGATAGAGCTGACAGGTTACTAAGAAGTTCAGCAAGGTGTGTGCTGGGGAAGGAGACTGTTACGGTTTAGACATAGATGGGTTGAAAGAGCCTCCTGTGTTCTGAGGTGGAGCTCTTGGAAGGTGATTGGATCATGGGAGCACCTCTCTGACCCGTGGATTTTTTTTTTTTTTTCAGTACTGGGGATTGAATTCAGGACCCTGAACTTGCCATGCAAGCATTTATTCTACTGAGCTGTCTCTCCAGGCCTAATTTTTTTTTTTAGAGGTCTACAGGGTGTTCAGGGTCTCACTACTAGATCAGACTCATAGTGATCTTCCTGTTTACAGCCTCCCAAGAGCTCCAGGTTTGATCGGGCAGGTGTGCGCCATGACCCGTGGAGTAATTCCTCCATGAGCTCAGAGCTGCATTCGTGGTGGAAGAAGAGGGAGGACCTAGCTGGAGCTGGGTCCCTGGGTGGGCATGATCTGGAGGGCAGACCCCTCTCCTGGTCTCTGTCTCTCCACTTCCCTGCCCTGCGAAACCAACACCTTTCCTATCCTGGATCCTTTCCGTGCAGTTTCTGTGTTCAGACCAGCCAACCATGGACTGAACTTCCAGAAGCATGAGCCAAAATCACACAGTCTTTCAGCTGTGGGTGTCACGAATTGCATCCTAGCAACAGAAACGTGACTGAGTCAGAGAGCAGAGCAGAACACTGCCGACTTCCAAGCCACCTTCACCTGGTCGCCACATCTCCATTACTCCTGAGAAACTTAGGGGCGAGCTTTGTGCTGCTGTACGAGACGTGCGAGAACCTCATCTGAAAGGAGCAAACATTTATCCCAGCTCAGAGTTTCACGAGTTGCAGTGGGTGATGGTTTGGGCTTGTTGCTCTGGGCCTGTGGTGAGGCAGAGCTTCCTAGGGCAGCTAGCGTATGGAAAGGTAGAGAAGCACAGTGCGTGGTGGACACAGAGGAATAAGACGGCAGGAACTGGGGAGCCAGAATGTGGAGGGGGACAGAGGAGGAGGGGGGTGGAGGAAGACTGGAAGTGTAAGCACAGAACAACTCCAAAGGGAAGCCTTCCCGAGGACCAACCTCCTCTCACTGGGCCCCCCACAGCCCCCACAGCCCCACCACCTCCCAGCACTGTTGACCTGGGACCCCACCTTCTGTGTCTGAACTTTAGGGGACATTCCAGGTGCCTGTCAGGCAGTGACTGCGGCTACCCCTTCTCTCTTAGCGTGTGGAAACAGGCCTAGGCTGGTATCATACTTGCCATGCAGGACTACACCAAGCAAGGGAAGGGGAGGCTCTGTGCCAGCTTGCCCCTCGCACCCCAGGCTGGGTGCTCCTCTCTGCATGGTGGCTGTAAGGCGAGACAGCGCTCAGGCTTTTTCCTGATAGAGGTGGGGTTTTTTTGGGGGGGGCAGAGAAATTTACCAGCTTACAGTCTTCATCCAACTCCTAGGTTCGTTTTTCTCTGCTAAAACAGTTGTCTTAACAACAACAACAACAACAAAAAAGTGGTCTTAAAAATGACTGAAGGAGGCTTCTGCTTAACATAATTTGGCTTTTCCCAAAGATATTTTTTCTGTGTTTGTAGCTGAACACACTAAATAACCGTTCTACCAACCCCTAGCCTTTAGTTTTTCATTTTTAATGACTGAGGCCAGGTATCCCTTCGCGTACGTGCAAATCATAAGAATTACAAAGCAGCTCTGCTGTGATTTCCTCCAAGAGACTCGCGCTTACTCTCTAGGAAGCAATCCTGTGCTTACGGATGTGGGAGTCCTTGGAGCTCCGGAGCTCAAGACGAGCTGCCTTCCTGCCCGATTTCTCTCCACGTTCAGCCCACATCAACGTGGCCCTGCTGGAACTGTGATTTTATTTTCCTCCGTGGGCCAAACTTTTAAGTAGCAAGGCAGGCCTGGGTTTAAGAGTCCTAAAATAGCGTTCCTATTATAATTTTTGGCATTTTATACTTGGCAATTTCCGTCCTTCTACACGTATTCTAGATTTTTCTTCACAAACTGTAGCGTTATAGGATTACACACCATCCCCTGACTTCCTACCCACACCGGGAACCGCCTGCTTTCCTACGGAGGGCAGACCTGTCCCCTCTGTGCTCCCAGCCTGCGTGCCTTCTGTCTCAGTAGGCGGCAGAAGCAAATAGAGGTTACCTGCAGGAGACCCAAAGGTCGTGCTCCGTCCCTTCTGCCAGGACCCGGAGACTCCGGGGGCCAATCGCGAACCCGCCTTTAAAAGTCCTCCAATCAGGAGGACGGGACACTTGGAGTTCGCACCGTACACGCTGTCCCTATCTCTGCACACTGTTATCTCACGGTGCTATTTTCTCCTTCACTCCCGATAGCACTTTCTTAGCATTCGCTGAAGCTCTAGGCCTTTTTGTCCCCAGAATTGGTGGGAGCCAAGTGTCATTCAGCCGACGGCCAAGCAGAGAGGTGAGTGCCGGTCTTGGAAGCCAGTGCCCTTCTTCTGGGGCTCAAGGGGTGCACAGGGCCCTGGGTCCCTCAGATCTCTAGACATTCAATCCACAGGGGCTGCTTCCCAAGCTGAGTATGTTTCCAAATAGGACACTAGGGGGCTCCCAGGAGTTAAGCATAAGTGGAAAGTTCTTTGCATTGAAGTTGAGTCTGGACAGCATTTGGTTATTCAGAATTGAAGATTAAAGTTTATTTTAAACCATATTTTGAAAAAGTCTTACACGTCTGAAAACGGTAAGGCAGCCACTTTACAAGTATTTATCCTGCTTTTGGCATCAGCAGCTTTCGAGGGTGCTTCTCAGGCTGAGCTGAAATGTTAGCAATGTGGGCACTCCTAGCCAGAAATCCTCCGCGCCTGGGCCGCACAAGACCCGGCGCTGCAGGCAGCGGCCGCGCGCATTCCTCCCTGCAACAGCTCCCGCCGGCTGTGCAAGTGGGGCTGTTTCAGGGTTCGCTCTTCATTTTAATAATGTGGAAAGACCGAGCTACTGGAAGATATCTTCCCACTTTTTTTTTTTTTTTCTTTTTCTTTTTTAGCTGACTGGTGGGAAATAAAAGGAATAAAAACTAGTTGGATGTGTGTTTTCTGAGTGCGTTTGTGATCGCACGGATGTCGCCGCTTCCAAGCTCTGTGGTCACGTATGGCTTCGTAGCAGACTAACGCTCACGTACAATACTGAAGCACTGTGAAGATAAATTTGTGATCTCAGGTTAACAGGCTGTGTTTCTGAATTTGAATCTTAACATGTGGTGCTTCTGCCCCTTTGATTAATGCACGAGTTTCTAAAAAATGATGTGGGATAGTCAGACATTTTTTAAAAATCACCTTTTAACTGTCTTAAAGTTTTATTTTTAAACTGCAAAAAGGAAAAGCCCCAGTTCGTCCAAATATTAACGCTGAGCCTAACAATGAAATTAAAAGATTCCAGCGAGATGTTGAAAAATGTTCTTGGATTTCTGTGTGGCGTGTTTTCAGGGCTACTCTTCTTTAAACTGAGTATCAAATCCGCACCTCTATCTTGCTTTCATTTTTTAAAAAGTCTTGCCGTCCGTTTCTCCTCTCTTTCCTCTCCGGAGGTGGCATTCACGGAGGAAGCGGAGTGTTTGTCTTTCCTAGGCTCCGGGACCTGGCTTGCGATAGTGACTCAGTTCGCTCTGTGTCGGTTCATTCCCAGGGTCGGCTGCGCTCCGGCTCGTGCTCCCGGAGGCCGCTGGGCCGCGGATCAAGGTTACCCGGCAGCTCCGCGCCTCCACCCGCCAAGACCCAGCCAGACCCCGCACCGCCACTCGCCGCTCCCGCCCGCCATGCGCCGCTCTCCCGGTCCCGGGCCACTCGGAACCTTCCATGCAGCCTCAAGGGAGCTATGACCCGCGCGTCCGGCCAGGCCGGGGGCCCCCGCAGCCGGCGGCCTTGTGCCCTGTGCGCCCCGTGGGTGCGCGCGCTCTGGGGCGGCCGGCGGCCCCGAATCCGCAGGAACCTGCTGCTGGGCATAGCCTGCGCTCTCTACCTGGGCTTCCTGGTCAGCCAGGTGGGACGCGCGTCCCAGCCGCATGCACAGTCCCCCTCCAGGGGCCCTCGCCTGGGCCGCGACCCAGCGCAGGGCCCCTTCCCCGAGATCCCGCTGGACGGCACCCTGGCTGCCCCGGACTCCCCGGGCATGGGGACAGCGTTGCAGCCCAACGTGGTGTACATCACCCTGCGCGCCCGGCGCGGCAAGCCGGCGCATATCCGCGGCACCGTGCGGCCCAAGCGCAGGAAGAAGCCGGCAGCCGCCTCGGTGGGCGCTGGCTTTGGGGTGCACATGGGGACGCCTTCTCCGCCTCAAGCTGAGGTGCAGGGAGGACTCCTGGGCCAGGCTGGGCAGCCGGGCACCGGGCGCAGAGGACCCCGTCCAGGCCTTGTCCAGCTGCCCCCGGCCGGAGAAGGCAACATCAGGCTCTACAGCGCGCGCCCGCCATCGTGGCTGAGTGGCGATGACCTCCGCAGCCTGCGCCTGCTAGCGGACGCCACCGGGTCCCTGCAGCCCGAGTCCCCGGCGCCCCGCGGGGCGCACCTGCTGGTTCTGGGAGATCTCGCGCCAGGCACCCCGCCCCGCTGCGGCCCCAGTCCCTGCGCCCTGCTCAAGCAGCCCTTGGACATGAGCGAGGTGTTTGCCTTCCACCTGGACAGGATCCTTGGGCTCAACAGGACGCTGCCCTCAGCGAGCAGGAGGTCGGAGTTCAGTAGAGGTAACCCTCCCCCACCAGGGATTCCACAGCTGTTGGGAGGCTCTGGGCTCTGCTCTCCATCGCTCTTTGTCTCTAAGCTGTTTTTCTCCACCCACGCCTCCCCTGTGGACTCAGCAGCAGTGGCTGTCTCTCCGCAGCCGAAGTTTGCTGCTTTCCAGGGCTTGTGGCGGCCAGAGCCAGCCAGCGCTGCACGGCCTTCTCTGCGCTCCCGCCTCAGCTTCCCAGGGCTTGTTACATGCGATTAAAGCCCTGGCATGTGCCCGGAGAAGAAGGGGGCGGGTGGCCATGAAGAACGTGCTGGCCTGCGAGTGTGTCATTTAGGTTCCTTTTGGAAGTAGACATTTGCTTTCTAGAAGTTTTCAAAAGAGAGAGCGAATTCTCTTTCTCCTGCACATGGAATCTTTTCAGAAGGCCCACTGCCAGAGCAGGGGAGAGCCAACCTCTCCACTGACTGCTCTTCCGCTGGATTTAGCCCCGGTATGCATTTAAAAACCATGAGAATGAGATGCAGGTTGCTGGTGTGTCCAGTGTGTGAACCATCCAGCTGCGTGAGTTTTTTGAGCTTCACGAAGTGGGGTATGACCCGAAAGTCCAAGATTCTGTCTTCCGTGGAGACTGATGCCCGAGGACGGTTGGGGGCTGTGTCCAGGCTCCACACCCGCGGTCACACCTGGCTCCTGTGGGCATGCTCTCCTCATGCAGCCAAGTCAGGGCTGGAACCCGCGAGGGTGCATCAGCCAGTGGCTCTTGTTTGCAGATTCAGAAGTTGCAACTGGGGAGCAGATGGCTCCAGAGGCTCTGAGGAGCTCAAAGAGCTTGGAAACCCACAGGGTGCTCCCTGTGCGGCTGAAATGCTCTGTGCCCGTGCAGGGCAGCACCGCAGTGAGCCTTTGGGGAAGCCCGGGAAGCAGTGGACGAATCCTCTTGAAAGAAGATGGGAGTTGCATCCTATTTCGACTGGCTGCGGGATTATAAACTAGTATCAGAATGCATAGTCTGTAGATGCAGTGATTTGCTTACCGGTTCATGTCTGGGCTCTCGATTCACAGCAGCTTTGCAGACTCTACGCTGGAGGGGCTCCAGCATTGCCGATTACACCGAACATTTAATCTAATGGTGGTAAAAGCTGAATCTCATGGAACCGGACTATTCTGTAGGTGCCATGAGAGTGTGATTTAGTCCACCTGGGCATGGGCTCCTCTAAGTCCCATGATGATGCCCTGGAGCCTGGTCACTTGTATCTGCAGTTAAAACACTGAGACTTATTCAGGCAGTCACTGCTGTCCAACCCCACAACAAGTAGATGGTTCAGCAGGGTTTTGAATGACTGCCCAGCAAACTTCAGAGCATAATTTATTACCCTTGGATCTGAGTATGCAATTTATCACCTAGATTAGAGCTCACAGGTGTCAGTCTGTGTACCCTGGTGGTACTAGGTGAGAGAGACTGCCGTGAGCAAGCGGGTTATGGGGTCCCCTCTGCTGTGCTCATTGTACTGTGCTGTCCTTCCATTCATCCTTAAGTGTCCGTGTTCACAGGCCAGAGAAGGGCAGGTGACTCTGGGGTGTAAGCTGAGGCAGGGTCTGTGTCCTGTGTACTTCCTGAGGGTGCTCTGAAATGAAGCTGGGAGAATGAAGCAGTGCCTGAGCACTCGCCCTCCTCTGCCTGGGTTTGAATTTACAAACCCTCTGATCGGCGGTGCTGCCCCCTCCCTGCCTCAGTTTCCTCAGCTGTTAAGTAGCACTACTGTCTGTCGCATGAGGTCATTGTTAGTTTGAACACAGGAAACACTTAATTCTTGGTATGAAGAAAACCTTCTCTGTAAGTATTGGCTATTACTGCCACACATGAGCTACTAAGTTCGCTGAGTTGTTCGCATACCCCCCTCAGGCCTCAGAGATCCCTTCTGTAAGGGAAAAGTCTCTGCCTAAAGTCCTGACCTCCTGATTGGCTACTTTAGCTTTTTATTCCCAGCATTCACTTGGAATCTATTTATATCAGCACTCTGACTTTTTGGCATCTTTGAGCATAATGATTCAATGAGAAGAAGTTTACTGCTCCAGCACAGCCAGAGAGCTCTCCTTCCATTCATACCGAAGTGTCCTGTGGCCAAGACAGTCAGGCTGTGGTGATGGGGCTCAGTTTTGTGAATTAAATTCCTAAGGTTCAATCTCAGACAACACCCAGCCTTCCTCTGTCCTCTGATGCCTTCTAATAGTCACTTCATGACGTAAATTCAGGCCATTTCCTCCAAAGCCTGAGCAATGATTTACGAGATGCTGGGAACACAGCTGCACAATAGAACTCTGCATGTGGTGACTGGTACTATGACGCAGAGCATGGAGAGACTAGCTCCGGGTGCAGGCTAGACAGCCTCAGGGTCTCAGCGTCTTTCAGTGCCTACTCTAGTCTTTTTCTGACCGTATATTTCTTCTCCCAATTTCTGTAGAAGCGTGAAGTTACCTTCTAAAGATCTCCTGTTGTTCCTTTTGTGCTGAAGTTGAGTATCTTTGACCCTATCTGTCTGCCCAGGGAAGTGACAGTCTTCTAATTGCTGAGCATGAATTCCTGCCTCCTTTGTGCTATCCTTTGATGTAGCGCATGTCTGTGTTACAAGTGCTTGCTTAATTATTGTCATTCCCCAATTCTTTCTAGGTATGTTGGTGCACACATAATTCTTGTTTGTTTATTTGATTTTTGATACTGGGACCTTCACACTGAGCTACATCCCAGACCTTTTTATTATGAGACAGAGTCTCATGACGTCACTGAGTTACACAGTGTGTGCTCAAGCTTGTGATGTTCCTGCCTCAGTCTCCCAGAGTACTGGGGCTACACACGAGTGCCGCATGTTCAGCTACTCCCTATATGTTTTATTGTTTCGTTTTGGGGTCTTAGCAGAAACTCTGGCACCTAAGAGGTACTCAATGAGAATGTTGAATGAATGCAAGAATGGGAGGCTCCATGGCCACCAAGTGGCATATGCTATTGTCTCCTCAATGTCATGGATGAGTGCCACCATTTTAAAAAACAAACCTGAAATCCAGTGTAAGCTTTCTGCTGGGGGATCTCACCAAGAGTTCACTGTGGCGAGGCATGGTAGCGTATGCCTATAATCCCAGCGCTGTGGAGGCTGAGGCAGGGAGAGTGCCACAAACTGGAGGCCAGCCCAGGCTCCATAGTGAGTTCACAGTCAGCCCAAACTACATAGCAAGACCCTATGGTCTAGTCTAAAAACAAACAAAAACCTCCCCCAAACAAAGAGTTCGTCATGGCAGTAAAGGCAAATGCTCTTGGCAGGCTCCTTATCTTGCGCATACTGTGTAAGGATTATAGGGCTTATTATGAAGGGAGTTCTCATGGGCAGTACGGTTTGTTCTTACCATGCTGTCGTATAATTAGAAATTGTGTTTTCTGAAGGAAGAACAGTGGGATTTATCTTAGGTATATATTTATCTGATGCTCAAGCTTGGTCTAGGAGTTTACTGTCTCCTATCAAGAAGAAGCCCTGTAACTAATTAAATCCTGCAACTAATCTTCCCTAAACATTGTTTCTGCTCTTTGACATTTAATTAATGTTTATGGTAATAGATTCACACCTACTGCAGGGAGGGCAGCCAGGCTGCCCTGCAAGTTGGATGGAGCCACTTGGGTCCTCTCAGCTAGTCTTTCCAGGAATCCTGTGCGGCTGACAGACTTTAACCTCAGTTGCTCAAGGTTGCACAAGGGTTACGTGGTTTTGTGCCACCAGGAATTCAGTCCCTGTCCTTCTCTCTCTTTCCGATGTCCAAGGCTTTCCTCTATCGACATGCTTCCCTCTACAGATCCTCAAAGCGGCCCCCATGAGTCTCTTCTTCCATTGTCACAGCTGGTGAGTACAGCTGGCTATGTGACAGTGGCACAGGTGACAGAAGGGCCGGCATATATGCAGGCCATGACCACCTCCCTTTATGGAGATGACAGGCTTACCTGTGGCACAGAGGTACTGAATGTCACTTTGCACCCAGCTCTGTTCTCTTCTGCAAGCTGTGCTTTGATGTCTTTGTCCAAGGGGAGAAGGGAAATACCATATATGGCCCTGGACACTCCCAGAAGTTTGATTTAATGTAATACCCCGGTACTTGAGATTGCAAGTCCTTTCCTCCTCACTTCCCTTTTCTTTTTTCACCCAGTCCTGGGGATCAAATTCAGGGCTTTCACATTTGGCTACATCCTCAGATCTTTCAGTGTTTCAAGATTACCTTTGATAAGCTTGCTAAGTGGTGTAGGGTGGGTTTGGACTCATGCGCTTGCTGCCTCAGCCCTGAAAGGCGCTGGGATTACAGGTGTGGCCCCCTCTCCTGGATTAAACTGCTTTTCTCGTTTATCACAAGCAGCCACAGTTTTGTGTGACTGAGCATGCTAGTTTCTTTCCCAGCCTTGTAAAACTCAATTCGTAACAAAAGCCATCAGAAGCTGGGTGGTGTGGATGCACTTAGACAACCTTTTAGAGCAAAATATTTGAGAGCAGTTGCCTAGGCTAAAGCCAAGCCTGCTTGGGTCCTGCAGGAATGGAGCACCACAGAGGAAAGCCCAGGCCCTCCTGCGGCCTCTGATGCGGCTGATTGCCAAAGCCTCCCGCCACGGCCCGCTCAGAGAAACGCAGGACTCTCCTGTGACTGCGTCTGGGTAGCACTTAGCGCTGTACCATTTTTCGTGCCCAGCATGGAAGGTGCATTATGCGTGTTTTAATTTTAGGATGCTGCTTTATTGCCACAGAGCTGTCATACAGAATTAAGGCGGCCCACCTCGGGAATTCTGTGTGGCGGGCTGCTTCTGTGACAAACTGCAGCGCCTCCATTGAAATTCACTGCGGATCCCACATTCCTCGCTGCTCGCAGCCTGCATTGCTTCTTCCTGGAGTGGACTCGGAGGTGTGTGCCACGCACGGGCTTCTCACTGGCTGCTCAAGTTCATTCGGGCTTGGAGCTCTGGGTGAGGTGCGGTGGTCACAGCAGCCGGAGGGCGGCCTTGTGGTTCAGGTTGGTGCCGCTCACAGGCAGGGACAGTTCTTGGGCTTGGAGTGGGGGTTCCTAGAGTAGTCCCATGTCACACTGCTTGGAAGCCTCCTCGAAGTCCCTGAGATGGGCCACCTTCCTTAAAACCTGTACTTGGCGGTGTCTGGCCATGTGCTCTTTCTGAGGCTGGGAGTTGGAGGCATCCTGTGTGCCCGAGCAGAGGAGGCTGAGCTCTTTCCGTAGCGCTCATGAAACCTGGTCAGCTGAGTGCCCACGCTCTCAGCAGCGGACCAAAGGCTCCCAAACTCGGCCCCTAAGCAGCTTGTGTGCACTGTCCCTGTTCTGTTGGCTCAGGACAAACCTTCAGGCCCAGAGGAGCTGGCCACTACTCTGTTGTCCTGCCTCTGGAATTTGTCCTCTGGCTCCCACAGGCTGGGGACAGAAGGGACAAGTGTTGCCACGGTAACCACAGTGCTCAAGATAGGTGTGTCTGACTTCTCCAGGCCCTGTGCCCTTCTCAGGATCATGCTTATCTTTGCTCCTATAATAAATATGCACCGAGCAGGCTGAGTGCCAACCCCTCCTCCAGCTGCTGGGGCTGCACCAGTGTGCGTGAGTGGAGGATGCTGTCCCTCGTGGGCTTCCCTAGTGGTTCCTGTGTGCGTTTAGTGGCCTGGAGACTTGTGCGTGTGTGGAGGGGGCATGGGCCCTGGGACTGAACCTGAGGCATCCGCGTGGAGCCTCATCTTCATCCTATTTTGAGACAGGGTCTTGTTAAGTTGCTCAGGCTGGGCACAAACTTGGCATCTTCCCATCTCTGCCCCCACTGTGCTGGCACCACCGGGAGTGCTCTGGAGAGAAGCTAATGCTTACTGACTTCAGGATTGGCCTCCTGTCTCCTGAGACCTCGCTCCACCGTGAACTCTGCTGGAGGTCAGGCCTAGTCTACAGGCCACACAAATGTGAGACAAAGTAGACAGCGCTGCCTCCCCCAGCTGGTGGGCAGTAATGGTGGCTCCAGGAGCTTTCAATCGACTCAGTGCATCAACATTTCCCTCTTTTTTTGGTCCCGGGAATGGAGCTCCGGGTCTCACACTCGCCAGGCAGGCACTGTGCCGCTGAGCTGCGCCTCTGGCCTGACGCTGACTTCTGTGTGTGAGACTCTGACTGGTGCAAGCCGTGCAGTCTCCCATGCCAAGGAGGCATCAGGCGGCACGGAGGCCCATCGCTGAGCTCTGGCTGCTGGCAGTGCCATGTGGCCTGAGGAGGCCGCCTAATTCTTCTGCAGCCACTTCTCGCTCATTTCATTAGATGGTGATGAAATGATGAAGGTGGTGACAGCGCCTCCTTAAACTTACCTTGAGAACGGAGTGGATGTGGACGCACAGGCAGAGCAGCACCCGGCAAAGCTTAATCATCTTATATGTTGCCTTTTGATTCGGGTCCCCAGTGGGTGAAACACTTTGTGGTCTGTTTCTTTAGATTTTCTTAATTTTTTAAAAATGTCAATGGATGGTGGCCTCAGCCAAGCAAAGGGCACCTAAAATTTGATTTAAGGCAAGTCTTGGGCTCTTTAGCAGATAATAACAGTGCCATCGCCGGGCACCCACAACAGCTCGAGAACTTTTCCTCTTTCAACACTTACCTTTCATCTTTGTAGGTAATAGTAACTCGTGGTTTTAATTTGCATGGAAACCTACTTCTAATCCCAGCCCTTCTATCCAGGAATCTACAGGCAGAGGAGTTCTAGGCTCTTCCCTCTCCACCCCTCCTCCTCATACAGAGTCATCCAGTCTCATGGACCTCTGCTTATGTTCTGTGGTGGACAGAGCTGGGGTCCAGTGTTTCCTGGCACTCTCTCAGGAAGGTATTCTTCCCTTGCTCGGGAGCTCAGCGGTCAATCTGAGCAGCCCACGACTTGCCCCAGTGGCTGCGTGCCGATCGTGGTGCCGGGGATAGAGAAGCCTGTCCTGGCTCTTCCTGTGCTCTCTTATGGCTGGCCACTGCCTTTGGCGGAGGTTCTCCTTCTGAATCCCGGGGCCCAACCCCCTTCCTGGGGAGCAGGGCATCGGAATCTCTTGGCTTTATGAGCTGTCTGGTTCCTCACTTGTTCTACTCAAGACATTCAGACCAAGCCAACAAGCCCAAATGTCTGCTGGTCTCTTCTTACTAAGCACTGAGCTCACAGCAGCTCTGATCTGGCTGTGACTGGTGTCTCATAATTCCCCTGCTTTCAGTATACTTTCCCCAATTTTTTCTGTTCCAAACTCAGGAACTAAGTAGGTTCAGACAGTAAAGGGCACCTTAAGCACTTGTTTAATGAACAAATGAATTAACAACACCCCAATTTTTTTTTTTTTGTATTTTAGTAAGGATGTACAGGGTGTACAGGGTCTTTATACGTAGATCAGACTCATAGTGATCCGCCTGTTTTCAGCCATTCAAAGAGCTGGGATTATAGGCACATGGCACCATGCCCAGTCTCAATCTCAGTCTCAGCGCCTCCCAGGGCACGGCAGGCCAGGGATTGAACCCTGGCCACTGTGTTTGCCTAAGCAGGTGCTTTACTCTGCTGAGCTATTTGGCCAACCCTAAAAAGTTGAGACTTTTTTTTTTTTTTTTTGGCTGGCTCAGTTTGCCTTATGGGCAGGTCTGGGATGAGGAGCATGGGGAGCTGGGGATCAAACCATGGTCCCTTGAGCCTGACTAGGTTTGCTGCAGCATGCACTTAAACAATTGAGCTAACCCAGAAACCTCCACAACACCCCAAATCTTGAGCATATGTAGAAGTTCCTCAAATCCTTCCAGCTCGCTTCTTGCTGACAGCCGTCACCAGCCCTGAATTCTTGTTCTGATTTCTGTCATGCTTGCTAGCTTGTTCATGCTCACCAACTTAAGGCATCTGCCTTTTCACCCCAGTCTAATATTTCATACATGCTCAGTTCCTGCTGTCATGAGAGCCCGTGGTGCTCAGGTGATGACCGACACCTAGGCACCTGCGGTAGCTTCCCTGGGCCGTGTCCCCACCATGAAGTACCGGTGCACTGGGGTCCCCTGGCATCGAAGCTTCCACCATCAGCGTGGGCGGTTCCTAACACAAAGCTGCTATGCAGCTGTGGCTGCCTTTGTTTTCTGTAAGGGCTTCTGCGCAGTTGTTTTTAGTACTGGCACCTCCTTTTTATCTTGTTCACAGAAACTGTTGGCACTTGACCCATCTGATAGGAAGGACCTGTGATTTCTGAGCTCGGGACATTTTCACTTGCTTTTTCTCGGACGGACACAGACCCATGTTCCCAGCTCCAGCAGGTGCACTCGGCACGTGCCTGTGTTCAGAAACACCCGGCAGCCAGCGTCGGGGCGAAGGGCGCCTCGGAAGTCCAGCTAGAGGTTTCCGGCGGCACTCGCTCCTCCCTAATCCGCCCTTTGGATCTTTTCTTTGGTTTTGAATGAAAAACAACTTGGGAGAACAATCAAAATTCAGAGGAGATAGAGATCAGAAAAAAAAGAAGTTTTACTGGCAAGCTTCATTTTTTAAGACAGCAATGTAACCTTCAATTCACACGTATACCCGCGTATCTTCCGGAACCTACTTTCTCACCACCTTGACAATTAAAATTTTATCTCTTCACTGTTAGGATTTCTCTTGAGAACGCAGAGCTGCAGCATCTTGACAAACCCGAATGCGAAGCAGCAGTGCGCCTCGGCCCCAGTCTCTTGAGGGTGAGGTGCTCTAACCAGGTTCATGTTCTCAGAGGCTGTTTTCCTGTCAGCAGTTCGGGTCTATCAAAGTTCATTTAATTCTTTTAAAGGCCATGTTTCAGGGGAAATGGAGTTCTCCTGCCACAGCCCTCGCCGCTCTGATCTGCGCAGACCTGTGCTCTGCCGCGAGCCCCTGGAGACCCCGTGGGCAGCAAGACGTGGTGGGAAGTGGGGCTGCCACGGAAGGGGAGCACGTGGGCACCACACCTGGGCTGAGGCTGGCCCCTCGCCCCTTTTCTTTATGCTGTCTGCAGGTCTGCTTTGCCGAGGTGGAGGAACTTCTCGAGGGCTGGAAAGTCCTTCTGTGGTGTTAGCATTTGAAGCATTTTGCGAGTGGACATTTATGGAGAAAACCGCAGGAAATTAATTGCAAACCAAATATTCCTATCAGCCAAACACCATCTTTGGCAGTTTGAGAATAAGTCTTCAGTTGCTAATATAGAGAATGTATCATTCTAGGAGTTCTGCGAGGGCTAGGAGTGTAGCTCAGAGGGCAGGGCGCTTCCTGGCGTAGACAACACCCTGGATTCCACCCGCAGCACTGAAAATAACAAGAGAATCCATGATCTAAAGTAGGAAATAGTAAATGCAATCCAGTACGCTCAGGAGCTCAGAAACTAGTCAAGATGCTTGATCCCAGTTTATATTATGTAAACCGGAAATGGCTTTTACATTTTTAAATGGTTGAAAAAATACTATTAATGTGCCCCTTGAAAATTATATGAAATCCTGACTTCAGGGTTCATAATAAATTTTTTCTGGAGTTATGGCCAGCTCATTGTGCTGATCTATGACTGCTTTTGAGTCACAGGGACGTGGAGTTGGGCCGGCACAGCCTCCTCTGCCCATGGAGGCTGTGTGGTTACTGAAGCCTAAAATATTTTGACGGCCCTTTGCAACGTTTCCTAGACAGATAATTGCATCAAATCCCAGTGGTTGCCGCTTAGGATATTTAATCACCAGATAAATGTTTATGACACAATACTTAGTGAAGTGGTTTTGATGATCTGTAAAGAAACACAGGATGATCCCAAATTATTTTTGTTTTTTGCTTAATTTTTAGTTTTCCTGGTAGAAATGTAAGCTCTGTGAAAGCAGATGTACTTGACATCTGCTTATTCATGTATTTAGTGTCATGTTTTAGAATAGTGCTTGCATGGCGTAGTTGCTTAGTAAACAATAAAAGCAACTGAAGATGGATTAATTAGGAGAAGGTGTCATAATATACAGAGTTACATAATTCATTAGAAAGCATTTCTAGGACATGCATTTATATTAGAAACCAAGTTGAGAGTTATGTTTTTAGTTTTCCTGTCTTTACCTGATGCATCAGACATGACTTATTTGACATATTCATGGAGTTCCATGTGATGTTTTAGTACACATATGTTGTGTAATGTTTAAATCACATTACACGATGGATGACTATAGCTAATAGTTACGTACTGTATTTTCTAAAAAGCTAGAAGAAAGGGGTCTAAATATTTTCATTATGAAGCATTGATAAAAATTTGAAGAGAAAGCTTTTGGTGCATAGTCTCATTTAATCCTAATACAGTTGGTGAAGATACATTATGGACTTCATTTTCCACAAGTGGAAGGCAAGATTCCTAAAGATTGGAGAGCTGGCCTGGCATTGTGAGGCTGAGGAACAATGTGACTGGCTTTCAAAAGATCTTGGGTTCCAGAGTCTGAGCTTTAACTATATGCTACATTCATTTCTTAAAGTCTTAAAATCCATTTATATATTCCAATAAAAATAAAAGTTAGATGAAAATAATGGAGATAAATATAGAAATAAAAAAAGCAACTATGAGTTAAAGATGAGGTTAATTTTCTTAGCTATATATTTTGTTCTGTATTTCCTGAAAGAAGGGAATTTACTTTTCCAATAAAAAGCAAGTGCTTCTAAGGGAAGGGGGAGATGGGCCAGAAGTTTTTGATTGTTTATGTAGATCAGTTTTTTGTTCTCAGAGGGTTGTGTGGGAATTGCTGTGGAAACTGCTGTCTTGTCTGTCTGGATATTGATTTGTGTAGCTGAAGTTGAGCGTTAGCTTTCAGCTCCCTTTTGAAAGCCTTCTCTCCCTGGGAATGCAAAGAACCCTCTGTGTGTAGCTGGTGCAAAGACTCTGGCCCACGGAGCTTCCCGAGGGCTTTCTTCCATGGTCAGAACTCCACATGCCTTCGAAAGCTGTGCCTGCTTCTGTTCCTATTTGGTTGCACTTGCCTGAACCTGTCTTCTACCACATGATGCTCTGATTTCGCCTGAAATTTATTCTCACTTCATTTAACTGGCACAGAATTTGGGATACAACTATTCATCATCATATGCAAGGAAATGACTAGGTCCAGGATGCCCCAAGTCATTTGGTGAAATGAAAGGAAATAGAAAGAAAAGAGGTAACACTGCCCATGAGATTCCCCAGCGATGGCTCATGCTTCTTCTTCCATCTTCTTGTCAGTGCCTGTCAGTGACGGCGGCACATTGTACGTAATACAAAGGACTCTCTACATGCCCTGGCCTAGCTTCCAAGGTGAAAGAGAGACCAGTTTTTCTTTTGAATGCAGCTGAAACATAGTGATTAAAATAATTAAGTTAATGCTGTTAAAATTATTGAAGTAAAGGGTAACGCAGCCTTGAAAACTGTTTATGAAGATGACTGTTTTCTGTAGATCAGAACTCTACAAAGGCGGTGAAATAAGAGCTCACAGAAAACTGAAGAAAGTTAAAGACTGAGAATATTTGAGGCTATTTAAAAAGGATTTTAAAAATTCTCGAGACGTGCCTGGACATTCCAGCCATAACTTCAGAGGCCGCTGCCGTTTAGGCCTGCGAAGGAAGACCGCGTTAAGTGCACCTTTGCTCTGTTCCTACAGCCTCGTACTGACCTCGACCTACAAGTGAGGCTCCCCACCTTCGCCTTGTGTAACTTTACTTGGCAGAAGTAAATGTTGTTATTAGTGAGTCACGCACCTGTGCCCACGCAAGTGAAGGAATACACTTGGAGATTTTGTGTGTGAATAAATGATCCGCCATCAGGATCCCTGGTGGACATGCATGCTTTCTAGAAAAACAATTTTAAAAAGCAGTTTTTTAAAATCTTTCTTTAGAGATTATAGTAACCTGTGTAAACCAGACAATTTTATTTTGAAATGTGTGACTTCTAAAAATATTCTGTCTTCCTGACATTAGCATGGTCTGAGAAAATCAGACAGTTGTTATTACAAATAGAGCTGCTCCACTCAGACATGAAATAGACAATTAAACGTGTCTGCACGCTTTCCTTTTTTGTGGTGGCTACTTTTACATGTGGAAGAAAACCACATTACTCAGAGGACGCTGTGGCTGGTGGTTAGTAGCCTCTTCCTGACTGTGTCTATGAAGTGGTCTGTCTAAAAATGCTTTCACTAGCTAACAATAACTTTCCACTTTGTAAGATTTGTAATAGGAAGCTTCTCTCAAGTATGCATATTAAAGCTCCAGGAGATAGAGGGTCCCTGACCTGGGGTCTGATCCATTTTTGGCACTGAGCAGGTGAGAAGGACAGGAAGAGCGCGAGCCCTGCCCCACGGCACACCCAGGAGTGCGCGGTGTACTGACAGCAAGTTTGTTCTGATTCCACAGATGGTCGGCCCTGTCCTGTGGTTCTCTGGGACTCCTCTCTCGCTCCAACCAGTAACGATACCCATTCTTCGGTTGCACTCACCTGGGGAGCTTATCAGCACTCGCTGAGACAGCGCTGCTGGCTGCACGGCCGCGTGCCCAAGCCCGAGTGGGGCTGCACCGACGTCCACCACCACGAGTGGTCCAAGATGGCACTCTTCGACTTCCTGCTGCAGGTATGTTCGCCAGTCCCCGAGGGCTGCTGGGAGACGGGATTAGGCAAGTCGCCGTTAGCGCTGGACGAGTCCTCATAATGAGAAGCCAGAGCTCAGGTGCTACGATACTGGGTCTGGTGCATGTTGTGTGCACACGGACAAAGCTTAGATTTTTTTTTTTTTAATGAAACAATCTTAAATCTCACTCGGTCTTTTTAATTAGTCCCTGAAGGAGTGACTTTCTGGCCCTCATGCAAGAGACTTAGCAATTTGTTGCGCTACAAGAGATCATCCTGCCCCACTTGGGAGGCAAATAAACTCAGGGTGAGGTGAGCTATCTTCTCAAAGGGCTCACAAGTTCTAGAAGCTGGAGCTGGAATTCCCTGTTGGTTGTAAAGTTTCTCTTCTTCCCAGCACCTTTCACTGGGTTTGGAGCGTATTCAGCCACACGGTATACAGCCACGTTTCCTGTTTTTATTCTAGTGTGTAATTTTGTGTTGTTGTAGTTTTGTTTTCACAAGGTTTTCATTAAGGAGAATGATGCACGGCGGCCACCTGTGTGGGCAGGTGGCCACATCAGTCTGTGAGAACACCTCCTAGAGACGCAGGTGTGTGTCATAACATCTGAGAAGCTCTCGCCATCAGATAGTCCCTGAGTGTGACTAGCAGAGGTGGGCAGAGGGAGACAGATGCAGGGAGAACACCGGGCTGTGACAGCAGGGTACCAGGACTAGGCAAGGAGGAGGGTGACTGCTCATGTGAGTGCTGTGGGGGGACCTGAGTGGGCGGGGTGGGGACCTGGGGCTGGATTTGCCATCGCTGCCTGTGTGGACAGCGTTCAGCAGAGGGTGGAGCTGCCCGGGTCTTGCAGGTGCACTAATGCATGCTGGTGCAGTCACCTTTTCCTCACTTTATGTGTAGAGAAACTGAGGCAGGGAGTTTGCTGCCATGAGTGTGACAATTTTAAGACTTTTCACTATTGTTCACTATGCTAGTAAGGCAGCCTGCCATGCAGAGTGAAAGACACTAGCAGAAGACACAGAACTCTTGGACCAGAAACGTGCAATTTATTACTCGGGCAGGAACAGGTGGTCTGAACTCTCTTGACTTAACATTTTATCCCTTGGTTAGTGAAACAAGTTGGTATGATCAAAATAATAATAATAAAATGAAGAGTAAGTTAAGACCCCTGGGCTTGCACAGTGCCTGCTTAGCAAGCACAAGTTTCTGAGTTTGATTTCAAGCACAAGAAAAAAAAAAGTCCTGGGATTAAGCAGGTAAACAAGCTCATTAGAAAGTCAACGTTTTGGAGAGTAGTTAGCAAAGACGTTGAAGTTCCTGAGGATGATCACTGGTTGGACAGAGAAGACATTTTTTAATTTGGCAGGGAAGTTTTCGAAAAAGGCATAACCTTGATGTTTGAGTTGATTGGCACTGAGAAGCAAGCTGTGATGGATCGAGAGCAAACCCTTTCCAAATGGCTGTGAGCTTTCATTCTGACCTTCTTAAGCAAATATCGCCCCACCTTACTGTCTTCATCATTCTTTCTGTTGAGGGAGGCTCTAACTAGTATTCAACCAAAGAGGTATATTTACACAACATCTACTGAATCTTACACAATAGGAAAAACCCACAAGAGTGCAAAAGTGGTAGAGGATGACCGTGCTCACTACTGTACTTCATGCTTCTTCCTTTTACCATTCAGCTGAGAAAACATAGTGCGTGAAACAGAGAGATCAATAGAAGAAGGGCTGGCGGGATAGGAGTTCTAATTGTTCTGAGGCCAAAAGAAGGAAAATAGAGAGATTAGAGAAGGGGAGCTTGAGGAATCTGATAGCCTGTCAAAGGCAGGGTGAGAAAAGCCTGAAAGAACATAGCATTGGTAATGCTTGTCTCCTTACTTTAGACATCCTCACAATGTCATGCAGAGAGTTCACTTAAGGGGACAGCGGCACTTTCAGCCTCTGAGAATTGTGGTGGAACATGAAGTCAGAGGCCACTTTTCCCCAGATTTGCGCTTTTCTTCACAACTCTCCACCTCTATCCTGACTGAGCCAGGACAAATCTCACGTGAGCCACGGTCCTCTTATTGCATAATTTTATAATTTCATGTGTAAGGCACAGAAGTGCCCATTTTCCTCTTCTCACTAATTGTGAAAAGAACAAAGAACATTAATGTTTGTACTGGCCTTATGGAAGATGAGGGGTCTTGTTTATATTTTTCATTTTATTATAAGACAAAAAATCATATTTTCCAGTATTTATTTTATTTTCAGTGAATTGCTTTTTCAATCATTGCCCGTTTTACTGCTTCTTAAAAAGTTTTTTTTTTTCTAGTTGATTGACAAAGCCATTTAATATATGATGAAAATTAGGCCTTCACAATTCATATGTGTATGTTTGTCACTGTTCTATAATTATAACAATTACTGGAGGAAACCAACTTATGAGGAAAAAAGATTCAATGACCTTGGACTCATAGATTTAAGGGTTTCTACCCATGATTTGGGCCTCATTGCTCTGGGGCAGGAGAGAGGCAGAGCATGGTACAAATGGGGGGCTGAGCAAAAGGCAAGCGAAGGAGAGAAAGAGCAAAGGACGACAGCCCCACAGATCCCATTGGCTGGAGCACCCCCAGACCCACTCTCAAAAATGTCACCTTCTCTCCATAGCAGCCCCAGGGAACAGAGCCTTCAATGAATGAGTCCTTGTAGGACATTGAAGACCCAGATGGTAGCCATTACTCTAATAATAATAATAATAATAATAATAACTAGGTTCCTAGGTTACTAAGGTTTAATTATTTATGGTCTGTCTCCGCCAATGAACTGTGAATGTCTCAAAGCCAATGCACTGTCTTAATCAACTTTGTGATCTTTCTGCTAGTGGCAGAATGTCTGGAAATGTCAGAGGTAGTCAGGGCATTGGTTTTTAATATAAAAATTATATTAAAATATGAAATTCAAAATGTCAAATTAGAACTACTAAAGGTGAAAGGACTAAAGTATACTTATAGAAATAACTATTTGTGTTAAAAAAGAAAATTACAAATTTAGAAATAAAACAACTGAATGAATGAAAAATAGCCTTTTTTATTATGGAGTCCAATGTGCATTTATATTAAATAGCTTTTGATTCAGCAAGTATTTAATTTTTCCAAGAAGGGGAATAGCAAAGTTGTGCTGGGGGAGACTCCTATCGCTAACAACAAACCCAGATCTCACCAGCTTCTTTCTACTTGAAATTCACAGATTTTTCTTACCTTGCATCTGTCTCAAACACTGAGCAAGTTTGCTGCTGGTGATTAAGTTTGACTGAACCGGTCTCTCTGCCCTCAGGGGTCGCATAGTCTGGGACAGGAAGCAGGTGCTCCTAGCAGTACAGAGCCAGTGCCACACCTGAGCTTGAAATCCCCTGAGAGAAGTGCAGCCTAGAAACACATAGAACCTGAGGTCAGAGAGCGTGACACATGACCTGGAAGTGGAAGAAGCTGTTGAAGTCAGGTGAATTCAAGAGGCAGAAAGAGTGTGACAAAGACAGATTTTGGCCAAGGGCTGAGAAATGTGAAAAAATTCACTGAATGGGAAAAATCCTCTTCCCCAAAGGTAGTTTTCTCTCAGATATCTGTGAGTGATAAACTTATGCTCTCAAGTTCAATGAGTTACCACAACATGAAGAGAGAGGCCTTCTCACTGGGAATTCTTTTTTCAGTCAACTTTCCTCTCCTCCTAACTTGGCTTCTAAAGAATTCTCTCTGGAATGTAAAGAATTCCATTAAAAGACATAAATCTTTTACATATTTTCTTCCCCTTTTATCCTGCAAGTACTCTTTCTATCACTTAAATGGTATGATAAAAGTAAAACTTTCAACCAACCATCTTCTAAATAAGAGAGAATTGGGGCTGGGGAGATAGCTCAGTAGAATAAGCACTTGCCTGGCAAGTGCAAGGTCCTGAGTTCAATCCTCAGTACTGAAAAAATAAAAACATAAATTAAATAAATAAATAAATAAGAGAGAACTTCATCCTTCCTGCCAATATGTTATTTGTTCTTTTGGAGGAACTTTCTTTCTTTTTTTTCCATATTTTTATTTAGAAACAAATAGCAATAAGACAGTTTCAAACCAAATTGGTAGGACAATTTCAATAATTAACAC